>JAJMKT010000215.1:0-16491 GCA_030563985.1 Geotrichum restrictum
TCCTTTTTCGTTCTTTGGTTCCTTTTGGTTCTTCGTTCTTTCGATCGTTGGTTTTTTGTTTTTTTTGTTTCCTTTGGTAATGTTCTTTGGTTTTTTGGTAACGTTCTTTGGTAACGTTCTTTGGTAATGTTCTTTGGTAATGTTCTTTGGTAACGTTCCTTGGTTCCTTGCCTGGTTTGCCATGGTTCCTTTGCAATATTAATATTATAAGCTTAGGAATTCATTTTGGAGCGTTCTCCATTTTGAGTTCGCGCCAAAAAGCTTCTGAAACATGTCACTCCAGAGCTTGTCCAAATCTTGTGAGAAATTCATGAGAAATATGAGAAACATAGATAAACAAATCATAAATTTTTATTTTTATTTATGATTTCAGCCAATTCTTGGTAGACCATATAAGAAATGTCTGTGCGTTTGAACCCTAACATCGTTTATACTGTACTGGAGTCTAGAGGAGTCTGAACTTCTTTGAAGAGTCTGAACTTCTCTGAAGAGTCTGGACTGGAAGCGTGGCTGACTGGGCCTGAGCCTAGCCTTAGCGATTTCATTCGTGAATCATACTATAGCATGCAATATACGCCATACAGTGGCATACACACCTTGTAGACTATCCATGGCCCTCAATTGTTCATATCTCAGCCCATTGTGTAGGCCCGGGCCACAATAGCCTCTCGAAATGGCCCCAAGTTCTAGAGCTAGCTCACATACATATGGCACTGCTGCGTTCCTTTTACCTCCATTGGCTCCTGCTGAATCATTCATTTTATTATTATTATTTTTTATTATTTTTATATATTCTATAATTCTACCCATATTTTCTTTCCTTTTCTTTTCCCTCTCTCTTCTTTCACAGGTCCCTAATAAATCATTAAAAAAAACACTTTGAACCTTCTCTAGACCCTTCTAGACCTCTCCATCTCTTCACCTCCTCTTCTCCCTCCTCTAATTCACACTCACATCCTCATGAGCGACCCTTTTCTCAGCCAAAACTACTCATTCCAACTCCATGTCGCTCAGCAACCTACTCAGGCAAGAGCAACTGGCTGGAGCTCAAAAGGTACGTACTGTGTAATTCGTTAGTCCTCCTCAATTCTAACCTTCTCACCAAAAAGCCGACTCAAGAAGACCCGTAGACCCTCCTCCCGTCCTCTCAATAAAAGTCATCTCCAATGACACCGAAATCACTCACGAAGTTCCCTCAATGTTCATTGTTCACACGACGCTGCTCTCTCTCGACGACGAGAATGCCACTGAGCCCGTCCACCCTTCCTCCTCCTCCTCTTCCTCCTCCCACGCAAACGGAAAAGGAGTTCTAGTGCCTTCCCGCCTTGCAGGCACCACGGTCGTCTCCCTCACCCACATCCGCAACCCACCACCTGGAAAATTCTTTTTCATTCTCAACGATCTGTCCATTCGACAAGAAGGGTACTACAGACTCAAGTTCCGTGTCTTTGAAATCCCCCTGTCCCATTCCTGTGTCTATCTGCGAGGCGAAATAGAGTCTAGCGTAATTACTGTCTACTCACCTAAGAACTTCCCAGGGCTGGGGACTTCCAGTAACCTCATAAAAGATCTTGCGTCCCATGGTCACAAGGTACGCGTCCGAAAGGAGTCCACACTGCAAAAACGAAGAAAGAAGCGATCTCCCATCCACACAGATTCAGCCATCAACGATAGAGATTCAGTCAACACCGCCGCTTCAACTGATCCAGCGATTAATACAGCCTCCTCCACCACAACGGCACCCCCCGCTGACAGCACCGCTTTAACAATTACTGCATCATCATCCCCGACGACAACGACACCGAATAATGCATTGACTGCAAGTGTAAGTTCACGCATCGAGAATATGGGCTATGCATACTCCGCTACGCCGCTGGGATCCACCTTGCAACCTTTTCTCTCGAAATCCCCGTCACCAACGTCGCCTCTGAACAACCCCAAACCTGAGAGCAGCCTGAGTAGCCCCGGAATGCCAATTCTGCCGCCCCAGGTCCTGCTACCGACACATTCCATGCTTTCTACGCTGCCGTCTGCTTTGTCATCGAATTTGTCGTCGAATTTGCAGTCGAATTTGTCGTCCACCATGTCGTCTACGTTATCGTCTACGTTATCGTCGGCTTTGCCCAGCCCCAGCTCCTCACTGCCTCCTAAAATCCAGCAATTGACTTCACAACAGACATCGCTTTCAGCCACTGTCGGCGTCGACTCGTATCGCCCGGAATACACTACAAACCCAATGTATTATGCTCCTCCTGCAGAAGAATCTAGGTACCAGTACATTGTGAACAACCCGCATGCTGCTCCTATTGCTTCTTCTTCTACTGCCGTTGCTGTAGTGGCTGCACCACCTCCTCCGCTTATAACGGCTCATGACGAGCATTCTGAGCGGTCTCATCAACATGTCCAGCCGGCCCACGCGCTGATGACCCATATCAACACCTCGATCCCGCAATCTTCCCCACATCAACATCAACAGCAACATCAACAGCAACAACAACAACAACATCATCAGCAACAACAACATCATCAGCGACAACAACAACAACAACAACAACAACAACAACAACATCATCATACAATTCAACCACACTTCTACGAGACTTATCATACACTACCAAACATACATGGTCCTGTCGGAATGCAGCATCATCAACATGCGCAACAACATCACATTCCTTTGCAATCCTCAATGGGCATGCAAGAGCCGTCTACCAGTTACTCATTAGACCACCACACACTCCAACACAGCCATCCTCTCCATACCAATCACAGCATGAGCAGCGGGCTAGGCAGCCTTGGAGGAATGGCAGTGCCGATAGGAGCGACACAAATGGGAGAAGGAGTCGGGATGTGCATGTCTGGGTTGGTGGGCAGTAATCCTGGGTCCAATCCATATATGAGTGGTGGAGGTGGTTCTATTGTGCAGAGTGACTCGGGATACATGGAAGAATATCATCATGTTTGAAATTAAAAAAAAGGGTGGGTAGTAGGAGTACTAAGTAGTACTGTACTATACTACCGTATAGCTATTATCTACTTGCTTAGAACCGAATCGAACGATAAAGAACGCATATGCGGAAGCCGATTGTACAGTCTACATTGACTCTACAATATTGCCTCAATTTGCCCTCGGGAAGAAGAAGGGGGAAAGAAGAAAAAAAAAAAAAAAAAGTATAGCCGCTTGGGATAAAAATTAAAAACAGCTGCTAAATTAATGCAAACTCCGAGTTTATGGAAGGTTGGAAGGGTGGAAGGATGGAAGGATGGAAGAGAAGGTTGGAAGGGAAGGTTGGAAGATTAAACGTTTAGAAGACACGGAAGGATTAATTCACATCAACACCATGAAGATTAAGAGAAGACTAGAAAAAAATAATAAAAAATGGATTTGTAGATTCTAGATCTCGAGACAACTACTAGCGGTGACTTGAGTCAGTCCATTTGCTTTTTTCATGTAGGAGTTGTATAGCTATATAGTACTATAGACAGCTACTTGAATAGACTACACTGACACTATAGTACAGCAGTTGAACAGCTGGACTTGAGCAATTGACAGCTACCTGTAAGACTCTGGCCAAGAGAGTGTAAGCTAGAATTGCAAATTTAATTTTAATGTAATTTATTATTTTGAATTTATTCTATTAATTTTATTTTCCAAAAGAGTTTGTTTTCAGAATATTTCAGAGACTCAGACCGTCCTCTCTTCCTTTTACTCTTTTTTTATTAATTATTTTCAACCTTCTCACTCAAAAGACTCTACAGTAAACCATTTCATTCTCATTCTCTTCGACCGCTCTTCATCCTCCAACTTTTCATTCGCGTTCATCGCGTTCAAACGCGCAACTTATTATTCTCAAACACTTTTGCTTTTGCCCCACTCAAAAACACTCTTTCGCACCTCGCACTTTGCTTGCCCAAGCTCTCCAAGTCAAAACAAGAATTTAAAATTTACTCCACTCCACTCAACTCCACTTCACAACCAATCCAAACCATGTCGTCCTTTCGTAAAGTCGTCTCGTCTATGCGATCATGGACATCTTCAAACAGCAAATCAGACAAACCAGACAAATCTGACAAATCTGACAAATCTGACAAGAAAAATCATTCCAATCGCCGCTTCTCACAAAACTCAGCCCCAACAACACCCGCCCAATCATCCCAAACCCAAAGACAAAGAAGTGCTTCCTCCGCTTCCTTTTACGCCCACAATAATCTAAGCCACGCCAGCAGCAGTAATGGCAGCCTCCTCAACGCATACATGGGACCCACCCCCAGCTCATCCAATCCAGCAGCAAACCATCCCTCCTCAACGTCTTCTTCAACGGCCTTTGGAAGCACCACCACCACCACCGCCGGCACCTCCAACACCAACAACACCAACAACACCAACGCAATTTTCAAAAAACCAGACTTGCTCGGAAGACACCGCCGAAACATGTCGGCTGTCCTCACCGTCAACGACATGAAAGCCGCAAACGAATGGCGACCACCAAGCGGAGTCAAGCGGAAAGCAAGTATAGCCGATTCTCTCTTCGGCTTTGCGCGCAGCTCCAGCAGCACCGCCAGCGGCCGAAGTGCGAGGAGTAGCATGAGCGACGATATCGAAAGCGAGGCAACCGCGAGCCTAAGAAAGCTCAACTTGGGCGACACTGGTACTGCTGCTAGTTCGGCTGATGGAAAACACAAAAAACGACGCAAATTTTTTCAGTCTCTTGATATCCGAAACTTTCAATTGGGAGGAGCGCGTGGTAGTGGTGGTGGTGGTGGTGGATACCCAGCAGAATCTGTACCAAGTGGTGATGGTAATGAAAGTGAAAATATTAATGCGAAAAGTGAGCATCGGGTGTGGTCGTCGACATCTCGGAGCAATTCTGAGCGAGCGTTAACTTTGTCATCGCACATTCCGCATTTGCATGACCAGCATGAACAAGGCGGCTCATGCGAGTCCCGTTCGCGCTCGCGTGCCCAGTCCCAATCTCAATCACAATCTCAGTCAAGTAGAAGCTCTGAGACTCCTGTGGCGACTTATATTGAACCAATCACGGCGGCCACAACGCTTTTGGACCTAGAAGATAGTCCCCAGGACACAATCAAGTACCTGAAGATCAGGGTCCATGAGCTGGAATCGATCGTGGTGCAAAAGGACAGAATTATTAAGCTGCTGAAACGAGAAATCCAGTTTCCTAACGGTGCGTCTCGATATGGAAGAGAGCACCGCCGCCAGTACGATCGAAAGCACAACGCCGATGGTGACAATGACAATGACTGCAGTGTGAGTGACGTTAGTTCGGGTTCCGATATCATCCACTCGTCCAGCTTTTCCGGCAGCAACATTCATTCCGATAGCAACGATGATGACGATGATGATGATGTCGACGATGACGGCAATGACAACGACAATGACAATGACAACCTTAGTGATCTCAGCAACCACGCCCACATCTCCAAATACTCCGACCCGCACCTCAACACGCTCACTGCACAGTTACAACTAGACTTGGACCTGGATTTGGATTTAAATTTGAATCTGGGATTGGGAGGACTAGGCCCCGACTTTTCAGTAGACTCGATATCGCAGCAGTTGAGCATGACTGACGAGTCTCGGTCAAGCATGAGTAGTGGGCTAGGAGGGGATCCTAATTTTCAGTCCAGTTTCCAGTCCAGTTTCCAGTCCAATCTCAATTTCAATTCAAGTGATCCTAGTGTTTTGAATGTAGGTAAGGGAGTTACGACGATTGGAAGTACAATGTTGTCGGCTGGTAATACTGGTAATACTGGTAGTGTAATGTCGTCAACCAATTCAGCGGAACCAAACAGAATACCACCAACCAGAACATCAACAACACAATCACAACCACAACCTGCAGCGTCACGACCACGACCACCAACCACCACACACACCTCTGCCCGCCGTTCTGCAATCCGCCACTCAATCCTGCCCTCCGAGGACGACGACGACGCCCGTTTCGATCATGTAATTGATCAGCAGTACTATACGCATGATAATGAGTCGTTTGAAATCCTTAGTCCTTATTCGGTGGATATGGGGAGGTTCAAATCGAGGGCTGATCCTAATATGAGGTCGTAGTATACTATACTATACTCAGTATACTCTACTTGTTTTTTGTTTTTTGTTTTTTGTTTTTGTTTTTGTTTTTATTTCGAGGGAAAGGGAGGGCCCATGATATAGACCGACGGTATAGGCTAAGTATCGGCCACGTAGGCTATAGGCCTAGGCTAGCCGCTATAATAGCAGCGCTATACTAGATGCTACCGCTAGTCTATACGGTGTGCAGTTGGCATATGTCTAGGGCGGTGATGAATTCGAAGACAATGGGATATCTATATCTGGGACGATATGCAATGGCTTGGTATAGGCTATAGGCTATTTTTCTTTTTTACTTTTTTTTTTTTTTTTACTTTCTTATTTATTCTTCGTCTATTTATTCTTTATTTATTTATTTATATGCACACTGAGCTCGGAGAAGGCAGAGCACTGAGAAACAACGGAGCCATGATGACAGAATACGAAAAAAGTACAGTACTGATATGTTGATGAGGGTCATGTATTTCAGCGCTCTGCCTTCTCCGACTCTAAATTATTCCTTGTATTATTATTTGTCTTGAATTTATGAAATATAAAGACTATTTTACAAGATTATTTACTGCACTAAATTCTATTTATTGTGATAGCTGCCATTAGATAGACAATAGCGCTAGCTATAGCTAGTTAACTTCTTATAAGGTACTGTGAGACTGAGTTAACGCTGATATCGAGTTGATATCGAGTTACAGCCCTGAGTTAAACGCTGAGTTAAAACGCTGGTCTGATTTTGGGAATTCAAATATATTTACCTTGAAGACCAGGCCTGCAGGCCCTGCAATTAATGAGAATCATTTTTAACTTGATAGCTTTAGCCTCTAGACCTACTGTAGTTTATTCATTGCTCTTGAATACGGTCATGCTGGCGTGATGGGTCGACATACAATGGGTCGACATACAATGGGTCGACATACAATGGGTCGACATACACAGAGAGGCCCTTACCAACTAGATCTAGTCTAATATCGACTATACTGTGTATATGAAACAATTTCAGCTGGCGCGCCTTAACAATATCTCCCATATGGATCCACTGATCCAGGATTCTAGGATTCCAGGTGGTCTCAAGTTTCGTCCGACGGAATTCAGTCCAAGTCCAAAGCTTTCGTTAATCACTTTCTAGTATCTACTGTACAGCTATATATACTATATACTAGTCTATATAGGCCTATACTAAGCTTTCACATTTCGGGCCCGCATTTTAAGCGATATTGTGAATTCGAAATTTGTGACACATGTGTCTTACGGAATTGAGTTGCCATTTTGGGAAAGGCATTTTTTTTGGCTGCCAAAAACCAAAAAATTACCAAAAAATTACCAAAAATTTACCAAAAATTTACCACTTGCAATCTAGATAATGAGACTGCACATGTAGCGCTAGCTGTCACTGCAGCAGCAAACTTCTACGCGGTCTCCCAAGTATTGATAAAATGAATGAAAATTTCCATGAGCTATAGTACTGTATATATATATATGCTCGCGTGACTTTTTCGTACGTACGCGTTCGCGTGTGTACCCGCGTGTTTACGGCTTAAAAGTTTGTATTTTAAGAGCAAAAAAAAAAAATCTCAAGATTCTCTACGGTACAGCTGTACTAAATTCTCTAGTTCAACCGGTAACTTTTGTTCTGGTTCGAGAGATCTAGCTAGCCCAAACTCGACTGAGATTGTTTTTTTTTCATCTTTAATTAAGCAATTGGTGATGGGAAACAATGGCGGCTTCGTTCCTTTTTTTTTTATGGACTTCTTTTTTTTTTGGCACTGACATCGTACATGCACATGTCGTTTACATGCCGTATACATACGTCGTTCATACGTCGTTCACATGTATCATGATGTATGAATCATGAATCTTTTTTCCTCTCTTAATCTTTGCAACACTTAAAGTATATATAGTGAGTCTACTAGTGACTGAGTACGTACTAGTCTAATCAACGACCTTGAATACCATCGATATCCCATCATAGACTTATTTTTGGTTCTTGAAATATTAAGATCTTTGCAAAAATGTTTTTTTTTGCTTTTTAGTAGCCAAGTCGACCTACTGTAGTGAAATAGTGACAGTGTAGTGACTGTAGTTTAGTCTATAGTCTAGTCCACGGGTAATATTTGGCCTGGTTCAATGCACATATGCCTAACTTTCGCCAATTTAAAAATCATCGCCAAGTTTGAAGTTTGACACTGGCCAAGCATATCAACGGGGGCCGGGCTGGCTCAATATTGTCGTCGGGCCTCTCTCTCTTGATGCCCCCGGGGGCCCTTCGACTCGGTCCTTATTCGAGATCTTTAAATTAGAAATGCGGCACGTATACCGGGTACTGATCAGTTGAATTTTAGTAGTCTACTCAGACTCGAGATCTACTGTACTGGTATTTGCATTAATTCATTAACCAAAGCGAGCGCCATATATATTTTCCAGAATGTACGTACGATGGTAACAATCCTACAAACAATTGATACCAACAACAACAACAACAACAACAACAACAACAACAACAACATTACCACCGAGTCGTGCACCAACACCAAAATTGGAAATATTTATATGAAAATGAACTATAGACTAGACCTTAGTTCCATTGGCCCTGTTTTGGCCTCGAATCGATCCTTTACGTTTCTTCGCGGCCGGGTTCCTCAAATCTAGACGTCTATACTCGAGATCGATCTACAAGAATCACATGTTCGTCAAATGTTGGAGAGCTACCCTAGTTTAAACGACATACCCTAACCTAGCCTTGGGAATGTCTACTATTGTTATTACTATATATCTCTCATAGATTCTCTCTTCTTAAGACATCATCTTATTATACTATTATTGGCTTGTACTATCTTCTATCGACTATACCACACCCAACACAAATCCACCTTCGGAACATTTGTATTACTCTTTATTGTTGCACTTAATTAAGAAAGATTGTTAACTCGGCCTAGATCTATACGTAGTACTTTTTTTTGATTTGTCTGTCTCCCCAGTTTTCGTTTTCGTTTACATTTTCGTTCCCTTTTCCTTTTCCTCTTCCTTTTCCGTTTCAGTCTTCGTTTTCGTTTTCGTTTTCGTTTTTTTTCCCTGTATCAAGAATCTCACCCGGTTCACAAGGAGGACATTCGCATCAAGGGACATCGACTGGCGAATTTTTCATAAAAGTCCGGAGCTTCCACTCTTTTGCTTGGCGCATCCGGCACCCTTATTTTTGGCACTTTTATTTTCGACTCCATTATATATTTCTACAGTGGTACTTGTATAGCAATAGAGGGAGATTCAGGGAATAGTCGCAAAAACATGATGATGAAATCAGGGCATTGTTCCGCAGACTCCGGTTCCGTTCATATATCAGACGTTTAGATGGACACCCAAGATTTTGGTGAGCAAAGCTTATAAGCTTCCTAAGCCTAAGGACATGGCGCTTGACGATAACCACGTCGGCCACAGTCGACTGACTCATCGTAATGTTGGACCATTGCTGGTACTGGCACTGGTGATGACGATGTTGCCAATAATGGTATTATTGATGATAATAACTCGAATGTTAAATTCAGCTGTTGTACTGTATATAAAATTTTGGAATTGACACATCATAATCATCATCAGCATTATCAACATAAACGACTCCGCTCATGTCTTCTTCTGTTTGATATCATTGAGCGACAGTATATATTTGATTCTGCATGCGCCCTAAGATATTTTTTTGTTATCACTTTTGGTTGGCCGTTTTTTTTGTTTTGTTTTGGTGACTTGAATTTAGACTACAGTATTCTTTGATTCTCTTTCTTCATGACGTCCACAAAAGAGATGTTCAAAATCTCACCCTCCCCCTTGCATTGCAATTGATAAAAAAATCGTTTGGAGTCGCTTCTAGAGTCCACTAGATTAGTCTAGTTTGTTGCATGCTAGGGTCTAATTGATAGCCTAGTTAACAATTAGAAATCCAACCTTCAAAAACTAGTTGCACCACTTATTTTTCATTCAATTTTTTTTTTTCAATTTCTAAATTCTGACCGTTGTTGGCACGCGCTAGTCCTGTAAATACCATCTTTTTGGTTTTGGAAAGTACAGCTTACCGGGGGGTAGATAAAAAAAGATATAGGTCTATAGAGTCTATAGACTCTACTGTATGTAGGACTAGGTGTGAACGCGTAAAGTAGCCGTATATAGGCTACTTAAGAGATAGAGCAGCAGCAGCAGCAGGTGTGACTGCACTGTGCTTGTGATATATGTGACCTTATAATACCCATGACAGTATGACTATGACCTGTTTGAGACCTCGAGACCTTACAATTGGAAATTGGGTATTGGAATAGAAGATACGTTTAAGCTCATAATCCTTTTTTTTTTTAGGATGACCCAGGCCTGGCGTCTAACGCGGACTAGACTAACGGTATTTGAATATTTTCCCGTTACAATTTTTAAATTTTTTCACACTTTCCGTGAATTCATCCACAAACTTTTAGACACTTCTATCTTACAATAAACATTTATTGTGAATGCCTACATCCTCCTTGATCTTGGCGGTATGTAAACTTTGTAAAGTGTACGTCACGATCCAAGAGACTGACTCTTGATATACTATACACTAGTATACATTATCGTAGAATTCATTAAGATTCCGGGGTTGCCCAAGAGTTGAGAATGTTGTAACATCAAGAGGCAACTAAACTACGTACGTGGTCTACGCACTGAAGTACACAGTTCCAAAACAAATGGAACAAAACCAATTGACCATGGCATATTGGCTAAACCGGAAGCTACGCGGAACCATATGTCTACGGTATCGTCGATTCGTCGGTATGTATAGTATCCCAGATTTTTTTTAGTCTCGTTATCTGCTTATAATATATGAATTGTTGTCACTATTAGTGTGAATTCAATTGTACTAGTCTAATAATTCTCAAATTGACTATTCAACCGAGTCTAATTATTATATGAATAGTTGGGATTTACGTTAAACGGTTTTGCAAGATTGAAAAGTTTTTTTAGAAAAACTTTAGGAAGAGTCTAAGGCTCTGAATAAATCTGCCTGAGATAAAAATAACTAAATGAACTGTGTGGACTGGTTTAAATCCGTCGATGGTTTTATTTTACAGATGGTCTAGTCGTTTATAAATCTCTATGATGCAATTGGTTAAGCTTGAAGGCGACTCTATAGCCAATTATAAGGTACATTTCAGCTGAACGAATCATCGACCCGTAAAGTTTTTCAACTCTTGGAAGGGGTCTCATTTTGTAGCTATAGATAGGCCAGAGTCTAGAGGCCGCCAGACTGAAACAATGGTGTCAAAAGCCAGCCGAAAAAAAAAAAAAAAATCCATTTTAGCAAATGACTTCTTAATTAGACAATCTCTAAAAAAGCCAACCGACAGAGAGAAAACTAATACGGATAGAGCTGGCCTATCAAGAGTAGACTAGTGACCTACTATCGAATACCGGTAAAGAGAGCACAAAGTGCTTTTGAAATGTATAGCAAAAAAGTGTATAACTTATTACAGTCAGGCCTGAATTATTAGGACAACACGCCTACCGCCATCGACTAAACATTGAGCAGGACTAACAGGCAAAAAAATGCGACCCCAGTGAGGGTTGAACTCACGATCTCGCGATTAACAGTCGCGCGCCTTAACCAACTTGGCCACGGAGTCAATTGGATGAACTAGCATTTTTTGGATATTTCAGAAAATAGGTATATGTAAATGTATACACGTGACCAATACATCACGTGATTAAAAGCCAAGTGTTCTTTTTACGTTATTTTCGTCACCAAAAAAAGCTGAAATTCTCCACAGTTTGTCATTGTTATATTTATTTCCATAAATTGATCTTTATAATCAACTTCTTCACAAGTCACCGCTACTAATCGTCAATCATCATCATTTACAATGCGCTTTTCCCATCTCGCCGTAGGTGCCCTTATGGCCTACAATGCAATGGCTGAGGCTGAAATCCAGCCAGACAAAGAAAGTGAGACAATTGAGCACCCCCAGTTTCAAGTAAGTTCTAAATTGTACAGTACTTTTCTCCCATCTAATCAATCGTTAGCCATATACTCCAAAAGATGCTGTTTTCTTTGAACAGTTTACTGATGAGACATCTTCCCGATGGAAGGCTTCAAACGCTGTCAAGGCTGGAACTGACGGCGAGTTTTCTTACGTCGGAAAATGGGCTGTGGAAGAGTCTAAAATTTTCCCTGGATTTAAGGGCGACAAGGGACTTGTTGCTAAGTCTCCTGCTGCTCACCACGCCATCTCCGCCCTTCTCGACACGCCATTGGACAACAAGGGCAAAACCCTGGTAGTCCAATACGAAGTCAAGTTCCAGGAATCACTGGAATGTGGTGGTGCTTATATTAAACTTTTGTCAGAGACTGATGCTCTTCGCACTGAGGAATTTTCAAACGATGCTCCATATCAAATTATGTTTGGACCCGACAAGTGCGGATCCACCAACAAGGTGCACTTTATTATTCGCCGCAAGAACCCCAACACTGGCGAGTATGAGGAGAAACATCTCAAGAACCCCGCCCCTGCTCGTCTTAGCAAGGTATCCAACCTCTACACTCTGATTATCAAGGAGAACCAAGACTTTGACGTCCGTATTAACGGTAAGTCAGTTCGTTCAGGTAACCTCCATGAGGAGGGTGCCATGTTCCCTAGCGTCAACCCTCCTGCTGAGATCGAGGACGTAGACGACGAGAAGCCTGAAGACTGGGTAGACTCTGTTACTATCCCTGATCCTGAGCAGGCCGTCAAGCCAGAGGACTGGGATGAGACTGAACCTAAGAAGATTCCTGACCCCAATGAAGTTAAGCCAGAAGACTGGGATGAGGATGCTCTTGAGTTTATTGCTGATCCAGATGCCGAAGTCCCTGAAGATTGGGATGAGGAGGAAGATGGAGAGTTCATTTCTCTTGACATTCCTAATCCTGAATGTGAGCTGCACGGATGTGGTCCATGGACAGCACCTCTTATTGATAACCCCAAATACAAGGGTAGATGGGATCAGCCCCGTATCCAGAACCCTGACTACATTGGGCCTTGGACCCCTAGAATGATTCCCAATCCCGATTATTATGAAGATGCTACTCCTTCAGACCTTGAGCCTATCGGCGCAATTGGTATTGAAATCTGGACCATGCAAAAGGATATTCTTTTCGACAACTTCTACCTTGGACACTCTATTGAAGAGGCCGAGGCTATTGGCAACGCTACGTTTGTACCCAAGGCTGAGATCGAAACGGCCCAGGAAAAGAAGGTATTTGATACAGAAGTTAAGCAGCAGCAGCAGCAGCGCAGGAAGACTTATGATAACAAGCTGGACCACTTCAGTGAAGACCCTCTTGACTTCTTGACAGAACTTGTTCGTTCTTTTATTCTCAACATGTCTGTTGACCCTGTCACGTACATCAAGAACCAGCCTGTCGTTTTTATTGGTTGTGTTACTGCAATCTTTACTTTTGGTGCAATTGCAATTGCAGTTCTGGGTGTCTTTTTCGTCCTTATCAAGTCTATCTTCGTCTCCAAGCCGGCAGTTGAGGCTCCCAAGAAGAAGGAGGCTGTTGACAAGGTTGTTAAACCCTCCGCAAAGTCTTCAGCTACAGCCCCCGGGTCTGCTGTTAAGCGCTCTAAAGCTGCCGAGTAAATTATTTCATTTAAAGATGAACGCCATTATGTATTTATTAAAAATTAAAATTTAAGTTTACAAATATAATTTGTCGCGTAGGCTGAATTGGGAATAATGGTCCCGTGGACAATTCGCGCAGCTGCTATTTTTCGTGTTTCTTCCTCACAATATTTCGGTAATTCTCCTCGCCACTAATATATTTAAATCGCTAGACTTTAAACTGAAGTATGAAAAGAAGAGTCGTCCCTAACCAGAGACAGTCCACGACTGCTCCTGCTGTAGTTCTTACGTCGAGCGACCCGCTTGTTGCAAAAAAACTGAGATTGGCAGCCCCAGCGGACGTTAAATCAGTGCTGTTTCGTCAGTTCCAACCACCGCGAGCTACAGGACCAACAGGATCGCGACGAGCACCACCACGTCGCTCACGAACAACCGTCAATTATAAGGATGATGTCGATGGTGGGATTCTAGGAGAAATCGCCAATTCAACAGAGGCTGATGAATGGAACGAAGGTCAAGTGAATAGAGTGGGCACGAAACTGGGGGTTGTACGACGACGAACGACTACTCAGGGAAGCGCGAGTGAGAATGCGCCAGATCAAAGTACGGTTTTTAGAAGAAAGTTTTCTGTGCCTATAAAGAATTACGAGGATCAAGGGAGGCCGCCTCCTTCGCTTGGAACTCGTCGTCAAGCAACTTTTATTCCAAGGCCGCTATACGATCCTTGTGGAGAATTTTCGATTGTTTTATATGATCCAACTATTGATAAAGATCCTCTGGCGGAAGAGGAAATTGCTTTCATTGAAGAAGTGCCCACAGAAGCGTCACCGCTGCCATCTCCTCCGCCAACATTGCCTCCAGGAAAACGAACGAACCAACGCCAACAAAAGTCTATAGCTGAGATGCTAGGATTAGACCCATCCGGCCAGTCCAAGAAAAAGAAACACCCCAACGTTCCAGTTGTGATTGATCCCAGACTTGCCAAAGTTTTACGACCACATCAAGTGGAAGGTGTCAAGTTCTTATACAAGTGCACAACCGGCCAGGTTGTCCCCAAAGCATTTGGTTGTATTATGGCTGATGAGATGGGATTGGGAAAAACGTTGCAGTGTATCGCGCTATTGTGGACTCTCCTTAAGCAATCTCCGCAAGGCTCAGCTAACGCAACGATCCAAAAGTGTGTTATAGTTTGCCCGTCGTCGTTGGTGCGAAATTGGGCTAACGAGCTGGATAAATGGTTAGGAAAGGGAACATTGACGCCGCTCGCTGTTGATGGTGGAGCCTCCGGTGGTAAGGGAGGAGCTAAGGTCAATACAGGAACCATGTCGAATGCTAGTGGTGCCAATAACGGACCTGTGGCTGCTGCAATCAGGCAATGGGCACAAGCTTCTGGCCGAGCCATTGTGCGACCTGTTCTCATAATCTCTTATGAAACGTTGCGCCGTAACGTTGGAGAACTGCTGGCAACTGAGGTTGGGCTCCTTTTATGTGACGAAGGACATCGGCTGAAAAATGGCGAATCACAAACTTTTACGGCATTAGACTCGCTCAAAGTGCAGCGAAGAGTTATTCTGTCTGGTACGCCAATCCAAAACGATTTATCTGAATACTTTTCGTTGCTCAACTTTGCAAATCCGGGATTATTGGGAACACGGCTTGAGTTTCGCAAACATTACGAACTGGATATCCTGAGAGGACGAGATGCAGATGCTACGGATGCACAAATGGCCCTGGGAGAGAAGAAACTTAATGAAATGGCAGCGCTGGTAGGACCCCTTATTATTCGAAGGACAAATGATATCTTGTCGAAATATCTACCTGTCAAGTATGAGCATGTCGTCTTCTGTAACCTCGCTCCTTTTCAACGAGACTTGTATAACCATTTCATTTCTTCCCCAGAAATCAAGAAACTGCTACGTGGCGTAGGTTCACAGCCTCTCAAGGCTATTGGACTTCTACGAAAGCTGTGCACACATCCAGATTTGCTTGATCTGCCATCCGATATAGAAGGGTGCGATGAATTTCTCCCAGCTGATTTCGTTCCCAAAGACACACGCGGGCGTGGCGATCGGGACGTCAAAACGTGGTACTCCGGAAAACTTTCAGTGTTGGAACGCATGCTTGCTCGAATCCGAAGCGACACGAATGACAAGATTGTTCTCATTTCCAATTTCACACAAACCCTCGACATGATTGAAAAAATGTGCAGAGTCAATAGGTACGGTAATCTGAGACTGGATGGCTCTCAGGCCATAAAGAAACGACAAAAACTTGTTGATAAGTTTAACGATCCAGAAAACACGAGCGATTTTATTTTCCTGCTTTCCTCAAAGGCCGGTGGTTGCGGTATCAACCTAATTGGCGCCAACCGACTGATTTTGCTTGACCCCGACTGGAACCCGGCTGCAGACCAGCAAGCGCTTGCCCGAGTTTGGCGTGACGGCCAAAAGAAGGACTGCTTTGTTTACCGCTTCATATCCACGGGCACAATTGAAGAAAAGATTTTCCAGCGCCAAAGCATGAAGCAATCACTGTCATCCTGTGTAGTAGACGAAAACCAAGACGTGGACCGTCTGTTCTCAATTGATAATCTTCGCCAGCTGTTTACGTTCCAACCGCAGACTCTCTGTGACACTCATGACATGTTCAAGTGTAAACGGTGCAAAAATGGATCCCAGGCCATTCGGTCTCCGGCTATGTTATATGGAGATGCAAACTCGTGGAATCATTTTACGAAACCGGAGCTCACCAAGATTCAAGATTTGTTGCTTAGACAGGAG
>JAJMKT010000215.1:16591-36598 GCA_030563985.1 Geotrichum restrictum
GGTTTTGCTTAGAGGTTTGTGATGGAAGAATAAAAGTGTCACCACGCACACTCATGAATTAATCATATCTACTAGTACTGTATATACATTATGTTACTGTGAGAGCCCGGAAACTACTCAGAAATTTACGCAACAGTAGCTGTTTCTTCCTCTACGAATCTGGCAAGCTTTATCAATGAACTATAAGTCTACAAGCTAAGCAGACTACTTATATGAGTTCTAATACTCAGAATACTGAGAGCTGAGGATGAGATAAAAAGTCATTTGAAAAAGATCATTCGTCTAATTAAATAAGAGTTAACAAAATTCCAAAAATGGATAAAAAAATTAATTAAATAATACTGTAGACAATTTAAAACGATTTAAAATACTATTTATTTCTCAGCAATGGCAACGGCAACAGCCTGGTAGTCATTATGGCTAATCGAAACCTTGACAGTCTTGATACCCTCAACAGAAGCAGCCTTCTCAGCATCACCATGAAGAACGACATAAGGAGCACCCTTGTTGTTGCGAAGAATCTCAATATCCTTAAGAGCAGCGCCAGCGCCCTTACCAGCACTGTTGAGAGACTTGAAAACAGCCTCCTTGGCAGACCAAGTACCAGTGAAAGAAGCCTGGGGATCAGAGGCGGCTCTGCAGTACTGCACCTCGGCATCAGTAAAGTTGCGCTCAACAAAGTTCTCGTTCTCAATGTTGACAGAATCAACAAGCTCAACATCAACACCAACATTGGATCCAGTGGCACCGGCCTGGGCAGTGAGCGCCTTGATGACGTCCTCAGTGTGACCAGAAGAGGGCGAGTAGTTGGCCTGGACCAGCTTGCGCTGGTTGAAGGTCAAACCCTCAGTCTTCTTGTCAAAGTCAACACGGGCCAAGGGGTTGAGGTAGACATTGGCTTCCTGTTCGTCAGTGTAAGGAGGCTTGTCCTTAGCAACAAACATGGTCTGCTCAGCGACAGCGTTGTGCATGTAGCGGTAGGCCTTCTTGTACCTGGCGCCAACCTTGGCAGCGTAAGCCTCGTACTGAGACTTGGAAAGAGCAGCAAGAGCATAGTCAGAATGGATACAGATCATCTGGGCACCCTTCTGGCCAAATCCGAAAGAAGTGATGGAAGCGGCCTTGATTCCGTCAGTCTGAAGAGTGACAGAGGGATACATGATCTTGTCAAACTTCTCCATGTAGGGGTCGATGTTATCGGCATTGCGGTTACCGGGAACAATACCAGAGTTAAGAACCTGGAGAACACCGTTAACCATCCAAGCACCAGCAGCACCCTTGGGATGACCAGTAAGGTACTTCTGGAAAATACCAAGAACAGGATTACCCTTAGAACGACCAAGATGGTTGAGCATCTCATTGATAGTAGACGACTCATTCTTGTCATTGGCATTGGTGGAAGTACCATGGAAAGAAGCAACACCAAGATCATCAATAGTAAGGTTGTAGGTAGCAAGGGCACCACGGATAGGCGAAATACGAGGATCCTCCTTCCAGAACTCGTTACCCCAATGGTTGCGAGCTTCCTTCTCCTGTCGACGAGACTCAAACTCAATCTGCTCTTGACGCTCACGGTAGTAAGTAGCAACATCAGAAACCTCCTTGTGATCAAGAGTATCAATCTCATCCTGAAGATAAGCAAGCTCAGAAGAAGTCCACTCCTTAATCTGCTTCTTGCGGAGATCAAGCTGCTTGCGGCGGTACTTGATGTCAAGCAAACGGTAAGGATACTTGTTGTCCTGGTTCTCACGCGCGTTGGTAAGAATACCACGACCAGGAGCAGGAATGGATCGACCAATCTTGTCAGTGGCAGTGGCAGTGAGGGCAACAATACCATAGATAGGAACACCCATCTCAATAGCAAGCTTGGCACTCATCAGAACCTGGATACCAGCACCCTGGGCCTCCATGAAACCATTACGGGAAGTAGAGTTAGGACGAGACATCTCACCAGGAGTACGGCCATGAGCAACCTCATCAGTAGTGTCAGAAGTAGCCTTCATGTTACCAAACTCGTAAGAACCTTCCTCCTGGAAGTCATCGTAACCACCAATGAAAACAATCTTAGCCTTGCCGCTCATGATAGTCTCAATACCAATATCAGCAGACTCAATGGAAGTAGCACAAGCACCGACGGGGGTCTTGATAGGACCGGCAGAAGAAATAAGCAACATATTCACCCAAGCAGACATAGTGTTGATGAAAGATTCCTGGAGAATATCATTCTGCACAGGAATGTCAAGGTAACGATCCTTGAACATACCACGAAGAGCGCTAACACCACCCATACCAGAACCAGAACAGTTACCAACCTCAGAAAGATGGACATACTTGTAGAACTCATAAGGATCAGTGATACCAGAAGAGAGCAAAGCCTCAATGGTGGAAACCAAAGCGTAGAGAGTGACAGGGTCAACTTGAGAAATGGTGTCCTCGCTGATACCGTATCTGCGAGCATTCCAACCAGTAGGAATCTGGCCAGCAACGAGACGGTTGAACTTGAGAGCCTTGGGAATAAGAATGCGGGAGCCCTTGAGGAAGCGGACAGTGTATTGGTCAGAGTCAGCAACAGGGAAGCACTCGACGTTCTCACCTTGCTCAAGCTTGAACTGGTCAGCAGTCTCCTTGGACGACTCAAAGGGCTCAAGATCGTGCTCAATGATAACCTCCTGCATGAACTGCTTCTGCTTAGGGTCATACCCGTTAAAGAGCTCAGGCTCAATAAGACGAATACCAGCATGGTCAAGAATGTACTTCTCATATCTGGTCTTGACATCCTTATCATCAACAGGCTCATTAGTCTTGATATCAATCCAACCAGAGTAAGGCTTGCCCTTGAGAGGGCCATTGTGGTGCTTGATAAGACCCATGATCCAAGCCATTTCGATGGCACCCTCGATAGAGAAGGCGCCCTGAGACTCCATCTGCCAACGAGTACGAGCATTACCCCAAGGACCAACTTCAGCAAAACCAGTAATAACAGCGACACGCTCAAGGTCGAGCATTCCCTCGAGCTCAGGAGCAATGGATCTAAGCTCATCGTAAGACTTGAGAGTAGGGAAACTGTATGTCTCGTTGGCTCTGGGCTCGACAGTGATCTTCTTGAAAGGAGCGTCAGCACCAGGTCCGTTGACTACCTTGTGTTCAATGGCAGTCTCGATAGACACAGCACGGCGAATTTCAGTCTTCTCAGCAAGCTCAGCTCTAAGGCGGGCAGTAACTTCCTTAAGGTTAGGAATGAACTGGAAGCCACCGTTGAGATCAGCAAAAACAGGAGACTTCTGGCAAAGCTTGACAATAGCAGGGTTCAAAAGACCAAGGATGTTGAAAGCCATTTCCTTCTGAGAGAAAGTGCGGATTCCAAGCTTCTCGACACCCTCGGCAATGCTGTTGTTCTGGGACATGAGACCAGTACCACGAGTCCAGCCAATGACAGCACCACAGATAGTAAGGTAAGGAGCCCAAGACTCGGAGTGCCATCTGTTGAAAAGGGTTTCCAGAGAAAGCTTGGACTCAGAGTAGAGACCATCAGAACCAAAAGTACCATGGTTAGGAGAAAGAGGGAGAATGACCTGCGCGGGACGGGTAAGAACACCGTTGTTAGCCTTGTGGGTCTTGACAGCACCAACAAGTCTAAGGACGTTAGTAAGCATGAGTCTGTGGGCAAGTTCAGACTTGGAATCAATACCGTCAATCTCAATTCCGTTCTCAGGGATGGCAGCAAAGGGAATAACAAAATCAAGATCCCATCCGAGACCACCCTTCTTGGGGTCGCTGTAGATGAAATCAACAAGGGCAAGACAGTCAGTCTTGGAAGCCTGGTTGAAGGGAACAACAATGAGGGTAGAACCAGCAGCACCGTAACGAGTGTAAATGGATTGGTAAAACTCAGTGACTTGACGAGAATATCTGGACGTAGTAACAACAACCTTGGCACCACCAGAAAGAAGACCCTGGAGAATATCAGCACCAATGGAGCCAGCACCGGCACCAGTAATGAGAACGTTCTTGTGGGCAAAAGTGACACCCTCCTTGGCAGCCTGCTCGAGGGCGTCAAGGTACTCGCCAGAAAGGGCGCGGTCGTAAACCCACTCTTCACCCTCCTTAGCTCTCAAGTGCAAGAAAGGAACAGTACCCTTGGGAATCTGAGCGGAAACACGGTCAGCCTTCTCATCAGGAGTGAGAGAAGACTCCTTCTCAACATCAGCCAAAACCTTGGTAAGTTCGGCATAGATGGAATCAAGCTTGGACTTGTTGTTGGCACCAATAGCATTGTTTTTGGAAGTAAGGTTGGAGTAGATGCGAGCAAGCTCAGCCTCGACATGAGCACCGGCCTTGGGGTCCTTGGTAATGGAACCACCAGCAGCCATCTCTGTAACGTACTGCTCTAACTTACGAACAGAGGGACGGACGACCTCCTTGTAAGTCATGTTACCCTTGGAATCAACAGTAGTCTCAGGACCAGTAGGGAAAGAGACATCCTTGTAGACGGGGTCAGAGTTGAGAACCTCCTTACAGTTCTCCAAAAGCTGAAGACCGAGCTCCTGAGACAGCTTGTAGGTAGATCCCTTGTGTGTAGGGACATGGTCCATGTGGTATTGGATGAAGTCAATGAATGTAGGGTTGGCACGGTTCATGAGAGAGATGCAGCGAGCAACAATCTCACGGTCAACAGTTGACAAACGACCAAAGATAACATCCCAAAACATACGGAGGGCATCTTGTCTAGCCCAATTCCAGTAAGAGTCGTAAGTTCTGGCCTTGAGAGGAGAGAAAACAGGTTGGATACCGGAAGCATAGAAGTCACCGTGTTCAGAGTTCCAGAGATCAATTTCAGCCTGAAGGACAGTAGCAGCATCTTTTTGGGCAATAACAGCCTTGTCTCCCTTGCGCAGGTCAACCTTGAGGTAGCGAGCAAAAAGCTCCAGTTGTTGCCTGACAAGGTACTTTTGGTCCTTTGTGAGCTCGTCGAAAGCAGCAGAGTCAATAACGGCACCACCACCAGCGGCACCACCAGTAGCACCCGCAGAAGCAGAAACGAGAGAAACGCCGGCAGCAGCGGCATACTTGTTGGCAACCTCATCGAGGAAAGCCTTGGCCTCACCCTCGGCGCCGAGACGATTCTTGGGCTCAATAGTAATGGCGAGCAAGAAAGCGGAATCCTGACGACCAGTTCCCAAACCCCAGCGCTCACCCAAGTACTTACGGGCAGCTGTGATGTTGAATCCACCAGGCATCTTGGAGGAAATAAGACGAGCAATGAGAGAAGAAGACTGTTTGCCTAATTGGCCGTTGAAAGATTGTTGGAAAGAGTCGGCAAGCTCAACAAGAGGAATCTCCTCAGGCTTATCAGGAGCAGCGCCGAATTCCTTGGAAAGATCACCAAGAATTTCATTCTGAACAGTAGATTTACCACCAACGAGATCCTTGACAGACTTTTGGAGAGAAATTTGGTCGAGGGTCTTTTTGAGTTTTTGTGCAACCAGGGAGTGGAGGATTTCGACAGCCTTGACTGGAACATCGTCGATGGAAGCAACAGGGCCAGAGGCAGGAGCGGCAGCGACAGCGACAGGAGCGGCGGCGGCGGCAGCAGCAGCGGGGGCAGCAGCAGAACCAGTGGCAGCAGGAGTCTCGACAGGGGCGGCCTCAACGGGATCAGGAGTGTAGTAAATTTCCTTGGTGTCCTTGGAGTAACAGAGAACCTGACGTTGGAGAGAGAGGGCTGCATCATACGATTCATACTTTGCCTTTAAAGTTCTAGTAGCCATGCCAGCCAGAGTGGGAGAAGGTCCGATCTCAACAATTCTCTCAGCGTTGAATTCCTTGAGGAAAACATCTTGTGTTTCAATCCTGCCATAGCTTGTTAGTAAATGAAAGATGAAAAAATACACCGGTAGGAAAGAAAAAAAAAAAAATTGGTGATTGGCGATGATTAAACATACCATCTGACAGGAGAAGCGAATTGATAGGCGAGAAGCTCGGTGAGCAGGGTGTGAGCTAATTCTTGCTCGATTTCGGGACGCATATTGAATGAAAATCAAAAATTAAAGGGATGAAGAGGGTGAGGGAAGTGGAGGGAAGTGGAGGAGTAGGGAGAAGACAGGTATACTGAATGGAAGAAGGGAAGTGAAAAAAAAATCGATATTTCAACGGGGATATCAGGATTTATTTATTTATTCTGGTTTATTGCATTTGTTCAATTGTTTTGGGATTCAACAGAAAAACGGTGGTTTCGGCTGCAAAATGTTGTTGCACTTTGATTTCAACAATATGTGAAAAAAGCGATAAAAAAGCGACAAAAAAGCGATAAAAAAGCCCTAATTACTTCGATTTCACCCAACAAAACTTATCCTTACCCTGATTTCTGGTATAAAAGAAGCTTTTTTTCCAACAAATCTAATACTTTTCCCTACCATCCACTTCTCTTTACATTCGTCGTTCGACCTTTACGATGCTGCTGCTTACAGCCATGTAGCAACAATGTATTTTCAATATATCTCCATATTCTTCTATTCAAACCATGTTTTCATTACATGTCCCACTTCAATTTGCCTACCTTTCGATCGAGCTGTTGTATGACAGTGTTAGATGATCTTAAGGCATACTATGTTGATGGTGGAAGAAAAACGTGTCAACTCCACCCTGAATGATTTTGTTTCCTCTGAATAAGAGGAGACTCGTGGCATATTGTCAGGACTAAATCAATGACAGATATTCTTTATACTTATATTACTATTTTTTATTACAATACATTTCTATACTTGAACTCCCTGAAGACCCCGTCCACTCACAATTCCTAACCATGTCGCATCCCTATTCCATGAAATTGAGTTGATCTCGAGTGTGTCTGAATACGCTGAAATAATTGGAACTTCGGCTGGAGGTGTTGGTGCAGTCCCAGGAGGTGTACCTAGAGGTCGAGGGTTCTTACTAACAGAACTAACGTCCCACAACACGGCCTGGCAATCATCACCACCTGTAGCCAGTACATGTCTTTTACCGTGACTAGCCCCAGCAGTAGGTCTAAAAGTAGCGGCAGTAGAGGGAGCCCATGATATTGAGTTGATGGTCCCTTGATGGCCAGAAAGAGTAGCCACTGGAACTCCGGGCACGCGAACGTCCAAAATAAAGACTTCGTTCGAGTCTGAAGCCAGGGCTGCAAGACAGTTCTCTTCCAAGGGATTAGCAGCTATTCGCACAAGTGGAACGGGGTTGGGAGGTTCATATATAATTGTAGAATGCTCAAGAGACCGTAAATCAAAAACTCGGACCGAGCCGTCAGCGCCCACTGACGCAAATATATTCGTTGAGTTTGCAATGAACGCAGCATCGTAAACCTCACTATCATGAGCAATGAGCTGTGTGCGAGCAGTAGATGTATTTACATCCCAAACTGTGCAGGTAGTGTCAATGGAGCTGGTAATAACTATGGACGGATCAATTTTGTTCCAATCAAAGTTTGTAACCGGCGGCATGTATGAAGATTTGGCCTTGTTTACCAGTGCACATCGCTGTTGAAGCAGAGCTGTTTCCGCATTGTAATTCCATAGTCTAAGGCAGTCTCCAGTGGTAATCAGCTGCATGCCAGTGGACGCTGTTCGCAAAGACGCTGGGGCCCAAGCAATGCGGGTGCATGGATAAGGTACTGTCACCTCCGTTGCTTTCTGGAAATCAAACGATGTGTATCCATTCTGTTCAGCGTGAAGAGCATTGATAACTTGAATTCGGTTCAGAGTGTCCTCAGTATACGTAGTGACTGCCAATAAATCAGAGTCTGCAAGAGCATTATTGTGAGACCAATCGGCAGAGTAGAGTGGCCAGTGAGACTCAAAGTAGGCAGCCCGCTTCGGGAGATATCTTTGGTCGCTGTGATACTGAGACGATGACTGCAAGATCCTGCTGGGCGGTGGTAATGATTGGTGTGCTGCTGCGTCATTATTGTATCTATATGGGTTGTGTTTGTTAGCCGAGGACGCCGGAGATGAGTGGTTTGTTTGAAAGCCAGAGCTTGATTCAGTTCCGTAGACCTTTGGGGTACCGTATCCAGCACCGGGTGTTCCTCCACCAAAGTGCATTGCATCACTTGAGTTGGGATCAGGCGCCGAGGCCACATGCTTGTAAGGGTTGGAAAAGGGCTGGCTTTGTTTGTGCTGTTGCTGCTGTTGTTGTTGTTGCTCCTGGGGAGAGTATGCGTGAGAGGGTGTATATGGTTGTGAATCCGATCGCATATAGTTTGAAGAGAAGTTTGAGCATGACTTTTGCTTCCCTAGCAATGGCCTGCCATCAGAAGGCTGCATTTGTGCGTAAGGCTGGTGCTGGTGCTGTTAGCTGTCAAACAGGTCAAAGTGATAGCGAAAATAAAAATGAAAATAAAAAAAGGTCCTCGGTGAGTTACACGCGTTAACGCTGTGGGAGCGAGACTACCAAAAAAGAGACAGCAAAAAGAGACGACGATTTCAGTGTCAACAACACTTTAAATCAAGTGAAATACGAGTGAAATGGAGCGTAACCACCATGGATAGCAAGAAGAAGGGAATTGAAGGGAATTGAAGGGAATCGCAGGGAATTGAATGGAGGTTTCGTTTATAAAGAAATAAAAAAAAGAATAAAGAATTTCGTGAAATTTTAAAATAAAATATCACGTGACCTGTGTGATTATACGTACTGGATTAACACTTCCATCAGAAATCAGTCCAAAGTCCTTGCGAGGCCCTTTTTTTCAATTCAACTGGAGTCTATCACGAACCACGACCTGTTATTTAAATCTCCCGTAATAAAGTCAACAATACGCGTCAAAAAAAAAACAAGATAATAAACAGCAATAAAAGAACATTTTTACCACCAATCTACCAACCACCCACATTCAAACAACTACGACAATGGTAGGTCCTAGAGGCGGTTCTCCCTACGTTAAACGCGGTGGTGGTCGCGTTTCCAAACAGCAGCATTACCAGCAATCAATGACAGCCCAGCACATGCACGCACAAGCTGCTGCCGCTTCATATCAACACCAACAACAGATGCACCACCACCAGCAACAGCAGCATCATCAACAGGCACAACAACTCCATCCACAGGAAGGACCATCTTCCGCAGGTTCCCACGGCGGCCCAAGCAACACTTCCAACGCCACAAACATTAGTGGCGGCGGAAAGTTTGGCGACGATGGCGATGAAGCAGGCGGAATGGGCGACGAAATGGACCTGCTTTCGTTGCGTGAAGCGGCCATTGTTCGGTACGTGCGGTACCATGAATGGATGGAGCTAGTGACGGGCACAGCTGTGGCGACGGAGCGGTATGTGGCGGGCGCGGAGTCGACTACGGATGTTGAGAATGAGGCTAGGAACGTGTATTTGAAGCCGATTTTGGAGCGTGAGCAGCGTGAAGGAAAAAGAAAAGAGGACGAGGACGAGGACCAAGACGAGGACTTGAAGGAAGGAGAGGGGGACCTTGAAGAGAATGGACAAGAGCGAGAGCGAGACCAAGAAAAAAGTACCAAGAAAAGAGGTCTGTCAACGGGGTTGAGCCAAAGGGCCTTGTTTTTCAAAAAAGCGACTGAGGCATTACGTGAAGAGTTTGGCACGTCGACGGCCAGCAAACAGCAGCAGCAGCAGTTATCTTCGGCAAGCAATGGCCATACTGACAACGGCAAGACGACTCTAGATCAGGATCAAGGTCTGGATCAGCAGACACACTGGACCGAGACCGAACTTTTCCAAAAGCTTGGGTTAAAGGTTGTCGGAAAATTTAAAGTAAAGCCCATTCGGACAACCATGGTGCCAACTGAGTCTACGACCACCGCTACTGGATCCAATGCTTTTCGGTCTGGGGCTGCTGAGTCTGCTGTGTCGAATCCGAATTCGGAAGTGGACGTTGATGAGGGTACCTCTGAGCCACCGGTAACTGCCCCGGCACCAGCACCAGCACCAGTTGAAGTACCAGCATCGGCATCGGCATCAGTACCAGTATTGACCCCAGCACAAGCACTAGTGACAGAAGTTGCGGGTGATACGGGATTAGGGAATAATGGGATGAGGTCTTCGTCTGGGCCGCTTGAATACGAAGCGACGAATACAAATGGTGAACATCAGCAGCAACATCAGCAGCAGCAGCAACTACAATACCAACAGCAACTACAACAGCAGCAGCAACTACAACAACAGCAGCAACTACAACAGCAGCAGCAGCTACAACAGCAGCAGCAACTACACCAACAACAGCAACTACAACAGCAGCAGCAACACCAGCAACACCAGCAACAATATCAGCATTATGAAAGAGGTACAGGATCTTACGAAGCCGACGTTTCAATGACAGACGTGACCAATGACCATGGGTTGGATGTAATGAATGGTAGTCCCCAGCAACAGCAACAGCAGCAGCACAGGGGTTCTGAAACCGGTCTCAGTGACAGTGTTTTAAGAACCAACGACACCGGCAACGATGCTGATAATGGCAATGGCAATGGCAATGACGACGATAATGATAATGATAACGATGATGATGATCGATCGTTACAGCCGGCCTCGCCGTCGAATGAACTTGACCCGGACACGTTTATTTCGTTGAACGGGACAGATAATGATCATGACGGGTCTGTTAATTCGTCAAACTCGGGGATGGATTTGTTGGATTTGTAAAAAAAAAAAAAAAAATGGTGGGATATTTTAGGTAGGTCTAGTTAGTATATACCGCTAGATGTTGGATATGTCTAATGTTTTGTTGATTGATGTTAACTGTAGTAGATGTTACTGTAGAATCATTTTAAGCTTGCACCAATACCAGTAATTAAAAGCTCGTTCTTTTGAGATTTTTTATCGAAAAAACAAAAACAAAAAACTAATCTATTCTATCTGGAGTTATGAATTCTCTTTTTTACTTTTTTATTTTATCTTGTTCCTATTTCCGGCTAGCGGTAGCATAGCGTATGCGTTTGGTTCGGGTATTATCATCATCATCATCATCATCATCGTTGATCATATCAAAGTCTTAACCAACAGCACCCTAGGACCTAGGTATTAAAGATCCTATTAATATAAGATATCGAGCGACCCGAAAATGCAATCACCGCAATAAACACAACCACATTCGTAACCCCCAACGCTAACCCAGCCAACATGAACCGAGGCGCAAAGATTTTCCAAATCATCAAATGACGCCTAAAATGCATTGCAAACACCATCGAACTTAATGTCACCACCGTTTGGTATGCCACCAATGTCAGTGAAGTCCGTGCCGTGATGGTTAAGAGTGAAGAAGGCTCCTTTGACGGCGAAATCTTCCATTGTGCTATAAGTGGCACGGCGAGCGCGACGAGGATCTGTGACCCAAATGTGTTGAAAAGAATGAAAAGGTGAGTGAAGGGGAATACGATCGTGTCAACGGGGATGAAACCAGCGTCCCACTGGATTGAGGGAATCGTGGCTTGGTGACCCGTTGTAAAGAAATGAGAGCTACCCAAGAGGCCTAGCGCCACAGGCCCAATGGGAGAAGAGTAAAGGCTGTTGAGGTCAAGAATTTCGAGTAGTGCAAGAATTTGGCAGATAAGCAGGGACAGCGAAACGCCAGCAAGAGGTTTTGAAGCAATCAAACAGGCCCCATAAAAATTGAGGACTGTTAGGAACAAGGTAGACCCATAAATGTTGGAGTAACCCATAATTCTTGCTTGCACTTTTTTCCCCTGCGAAGAGCCGCCACTGCCACTACTACTACCGGATCCTCCTCCTGCGCTTTGGTTGAACTCAATCTTGACACAAAGGGCACCCCGGTACCATGCGTAGTTGGCGGCCAGTAATGTGACCCCAAACAAAATTCGAGCAATCAGTAGTTTGAATTCCTTGACCAACGTAAGCCCCACAGGTAGCTCAATGTAGTTTTTGCTTTCGGCCACGTCCAAGCCCCAGAAAATTGTAGTTAGAACCATGCATATTCGCAGTCCATAAGTTATCCACACCGAAGCCGAGCCGTTGTAATTGGCCGTGTTGCTGTAGAATGAACTGACTATTGACGGCAGCACGAGCGATGAAAGGCCCAACAACCCGACGTGAACAAACGAAACCGTCGACGTGCCCTCTTCATAAAACGTCGTGACACAATTAGGGCCCTGCTCTTCACGGCAGACCCGAATAAACGACGCCGCACGAGCAAATGCCATGATCAGCACTGAATAGTAGACAGCCAGCGCTTTGGATTTACCATCTTGCAACGTCTTCATAGAGTAAACCAAAAATACAATGCCCATGGTGATAACCAGATACGTAAGGGACGCGTCTTCCCAGTTGATGAACGAATTAGACGTAAACGTCAAGGCATGCAACACTGTGAACGTCAGCGCAATCACGGACCAACAGTCCTTTGGCGCCAAAAACAACGCAAACAGTCGGTTTGACGTCGACAAGACAGTTGCAAGCACCCCAAAGTATCCAAGGACAATACCAACCCCAACTCCGAACGCCAGCGAATGCAGAGGGTTTTCAAAGGGAGCATGAAAAACGCGCGAAACTACCCAAAGCGCTAACCCACACGTAGTAGCACTTGTGGTAATGAATTTAAGCAAAATGGGATAAATCGCATCCAGCTCAACTGGAAGTACGCGAGCATACGTGTAAATAATGACAAGTGAGGCTGCCATTAAACAAATACCAACGACCATGCTTACAACATCAAAGTTGACCCAAAGAGTACGGCATTCCTCCAAGACGTACGTTTGGTACGCAGCAGACGCCGTAATCAAACTAGACCAGTCACCGAGGCGCGCAAACTTTTCTACTTGATCCCACAGCTGCTGGGCTTCGACGTCGGCCGCAAGCATACCACCAAACGTAGAAGTGTACTTGTGGATCTGAGCAGCTGTCAAGAAGTTTGCTTTAGCGAGGTCCCTGATATTTTCAGAGTCCGGCCCAATGAAAGCTTCAGTAATAGGGAACCCAAGGTTATTAAAAGGTACAGGCAGGCCCAGCAGTAAAGAAATGGTGGAGACCAAATCAATTTGGCTGACGGATCGGTGGCTTTCGCCATAAGCTGTTGTGTTGTATGTAGAGACACCGGGAAGTCGTCCAAAAAAGGGATTTTTGGAGTACATCCACAATGTGGATTCTACCTCCGGCAACGAGTCTCCCCCATGATCGCCCTTGGGATCCATTCCATGGTCGCCCATAACAATTAGGAGTGTTTTACCATCTATGGTTTCCACGACATCCTCCAGGAACTTGTTCATTTGAATCAATTTTAGACGCATTTCAGGATGATTAGGTCCATAGCGATGGCCAGCGTGGTCCACGCCGAGCAAATGAGCTATAGTGATATCCCAATGTTCATCCGTACCTACACTTTGAAGGACTGGAAATAAATGTTCAATAACCCCATTATCGACAGTGTGCAGGTCTTTGACGTTGAGAGACTCGTAGGGGAATGTAAGATTTGGGTTAAAGGCAGGCGAAAAAAGAGCCATCCAAGTATCGTCACCAATGAAGGAGATAGACTTGTTGAAGCTTGCTAGTTGACCAATCCAGCTGTCTTCTTGGATCTCGGTGCCGGCGAAATTGGAACCCGCGTCTATAAAAGTTGGCAGAGAACCAGTGGTAAGGCCTTTGAGTCGCTGCAAAGTCGTAGTAGGCGGATCGGCAATAAACTTGAGGAGCAGGGAGTTTTGCGGGTTTTGTCGAGCGTGGTCGTAAAGAAAAGGAAGCGAGTTGAGATAATTCTGTTCCGAGGGACCAGTTTCAGCAGATGTAGCAGGATCATCCTTGGGCATGACGAAATCGAATCTCAAAGCATCAATAACCACGACCACTGCGCGGTCAAACGATTTCAAAGTCCAGCAGGATGATGTCTCATCGGCCAAGAACTCATCACTGATCTGCTGGCCAAAGTCAGTGACGTTGAATGGTAAAATGTCGCACTCGGATCTATTTTCCAGCACTGGTCTTGAAAGTAAGAACCCCCTTGTGAAAAATAACAGAGCAATGGCCTGTAGCGCCATGAGCCAAGCCATGATGATGGCGACCTGAGCCCAAGTCGTTTTGAGTTTTATGGCCATGGACTTGATCTTTACTCGATGGGTCATGGTCATTTTTTCACGCTGCGTGGGGGTAAGCGACGCTAGAGCTTCCTTTGCAGACAACATGGCAGCATCAGATGGCGCTGGTGTTGGTGTTGATGCTGATGCTTCTGGTGGTGGCAGTGAATCATGAGACATTTTTTGATGAGAAGCTCGAGCTCAAGTATTTCAAATCAAAAAGAAGAGAAAAAAAAAAGGGTTGAGGATATGATAGACCTTAGATATTTCAGAAGCCCATAGTTCGGCAGAAAGAAAGAGTGAGAAAAGTGGAGGTTGATCTTGAGTGTTGAAATTGAAAAAGGCGCAAAATTATTAAAGCAACCACTAAGAACTTTTTCTTTACATTTTTCTACGAATAATTTATTTCACCACCAGCATTAGCAGCTTAAAGGTGGAGTTAGACATGAGCAATACTGCTGAAGACCAGGGTGAAGACCAAGGCGAAGGGCCTGTTGAAGGCTCTCTGGCAGATTCACAGACGGCTCTTGCGGTTACCGACATCACAGACACGTATCGCACGTGGACCATTGAATACATGGAAGAGCATTCTCAAATGATGGAAGAGTTTGACCATTTATGCAATGTGACTTAGACTTATTTGAAGGCTATAGGCCTACTTGGACCTTTACTAACAGTTGTTTGATCACAGGAAATCGTAGAATGGGCAACCGTGGCAGATGCAATGGATAGTATTCGATCAAAGCACAGACTCAGCCAAAAACTCAACTGGATTCAACAAAAGGAACGCGCTGTTAAAGACACCAAAGAGGATCTCATGGGATGTCTACGCATGATACGAGGGCTCCTCACGGCCATTGACACGTAAAAAAAAAATTGAATTTAGCATGTTCTTTTTTATTTTTGCATTTTATATATGAAGTACTGTACGTGAAATCAAACGTGAAATCAAACGTGAAATCAAACATCCAAAGATCTGGAAAAAGAGTTCAGCTGATCTTGAATGAACTGAAGGTTCCGAGCTTTGTTCCTGCTCCATTTTTCTAAAAACCGCCAAATCTCATAATCAGCCTTGTTGAACTCTTTTACAGCATCAAGCACCGCGTCTGTGGTATGAGTGACATTGGACTTGTACTGATAATCAACTCCAACCAAATCATTGTCAATTCGTTTGTTGATTTCTTCGAAATTCAAGGCAACAAATGACCGTGAAGCACTAGTGAGAAAGTCGTCCTTGTCAGAAATGGGAAACCCAATATCCCATTCAAGCGTCGATACCTGTCGCTGTTTATTTTCGAGCATGAGCCATGTCACGTTCGAGTCAAATGTATGCTGAAACACAGAGTCCTTCAGGGCGACCAACGTCAAGTTAGTACTAGTACTGCCCGGCTCGCTCCTCAGAATAGATTTGGAGAGCTGGCTTACCAACGGATCGCGCGGATAGTGATCTTGCACCATTTCAGCAGTCAGTTCTGCCCCCTCAGGATGTTCTGAACTCAGCAACGTCCATGGATGGGGTAACGTGGCAACAGTGAACGACTTTTGTGCAGAAAGAGGGTTGGCAAATCCTACACTAAGCCGGGAATGCGATTTGCGCGTCTTTGTCCTCGCAGATCTCGAACAAGGTAGCTGGCGACATGCCTTGACAAAGGTAAAGGCCGAGGAGGAGGATTTCTGTGATTTGGCCAGGTAGTGCAAAGTGGACCGAACTGGAAGACAATAATTCACAAAAGCAGAGGTCTTAGGGCATTCCGCTAACGATTTCGCAATAGTTTCAGATAGTGGAAACTGACTTGGAGACGAGACAGAAATTCCAGCAGGAAAGGAATCGAGAAACACTTGTTTGAGATGAGTTTTCATCATGCCATTGATTTTGGCAGCTGGCACTGGACGATCATTGACAGCATCTTTGTCTGCGTGCACCCCACCTTTGAGGTCATTTGTGACAGCCCGAAAGTTTCGATTTGAGTAGTAAGCAAAAGTATCCTGGTTCAGGACTTCAAAGTTTATGAGGAGGTCTGATTCGGTACGGCCGCGCATTAAATCAAACACAAACGGCTTCAAGTCCTTAATATTTGCAACAATCAGAGAAAGACTTTCATCATCAAAGGCCAGGGGTTCCTTGAATTGACAACTTCTCAGCAACTGCAAGGCCTCGTCGGCCTGATTTCGCGTAGCAGGAATGACTCTGTAGTCCGATAGAATACCGCCTCCTCGCGAGAGCCAGGCGAAAAACTTTGCATTCTTTTTTTTAGTTTCCGCATTAACAACGTTACTTTTTGAAAACTCCGTGTATGATGGATGGCGATTAGCGTCATCTGGGCCCAGTATTACGGGATTGAGGCCAATGGCCCACATTGCACGAGCCCAAGTTCCGAGAATTTGCAATTCACCTTCGAGCTCGTTCAACACGACGGATTGTTTCTTTGGGTCCTTTTTGAGGGCCTTTGCAGCAGTCAAGTTTTGTTCAAAGTAGGTGTAGATTGTGCACCTCTGGTGGTCTAGAGGAGCCTGGTTCATGGCAAAGGGGTTGTCGAAGAGGTAAGGCTGTCGCCATTTGCCCAGAGCTTCTTCTTCATTGAGGCGGTAGAGTGAGCCTGATTCGATGGCTTCGAGGATAGTTTCATTGTAGTTGGCTGAAGAGAGAAGTGTGTCGTAGCGGAAGTCGGTGACTTTGATTTTGTCCAGCCAGGAGGACGCAGAAGTGTTTGCACTGTTGGAAGAGATGAATAAATATAGCAGAAAGGCCGATGCAGAAAGACTGGCAAAGTATATGGCGATTCTATTGATTAGGGTCGAAGTGCTCCCTCGGAATAAAGTGAAGGCTGATGATGAGGGTGGGGACGTTGTATAGCGTGACACTGTTGAGCGAAAGGTATTTTGTGATTTTTCCATTGTGAATTTGCGCGTACGAAAAGTGCGAATTTGTTTAAAAAAGATGAATTTTCAAGAGGAAAAGATGAAGAGTTTTTAAATGGATTTTGTTGTAAGCGACAATCGATGGATTTAGTATGGGGTGTACAGTTCAGAACGAGTTTATCGTTATGTCAAGGGCTTCATTAATTAAGGGAATGAAGAATTGAGTGTTTGGAATGAATGTATAGCACTGTATTGGTGATGCGTTTTGAGCTGTAACGAGACAAAGATTGGCTGCTACTCTAGTAGTTAGCAGTCTAGCCTGGCTTCTCAGCAGCAGAGACATCCCACAATCCCATAAATTCATATGAATATTGCTGATACTCAAAGCCACGTACACACGTTGCAATTGCTCCTGCGATTAGACTAAGCGATTTCTCTTAATCCATGCAAGTCAACAAGTCAACAAAGCAACTTTTTTTTTTATCGCAATTAATTAGCTGCACCAATTATTTAATCCCTTTCCTTTGATAGGTCGTTTATGCTGAGACTCAGCTTTACTGATAAACGTCTGCTGCCCAGGCCTTCTCAGACACTCAATATTGTTATCAATCGCAATGACATTCGTCGTTGACGTCTAATTCATCAACTGCTGGTAGTAGATAGGTGACAATTTTACTATGGAAATTATATTTCACCATATCGAAATATTATCAATAGTAGACTACGCACCCACTCACTCACTCCCACTCACAGTAATACCATGCCACCTTCACCTTCGCCTTCTGCTGCAAAACCACTCTTTCTCGCTGTACGTAAAACAACCCCCACAACAACCATTTACCAACCCTTCTAACTCCAACACTAGGTGGTCTCCATTGGAAACCCCGGCTTAAAATATGCAAACACGCGTCACAGCGTCGGCCACATGTTTCTCCAACAGATGCAAAAGGACTTTCGCATGACCCAACTCAACCGACACCAACAAATGACGGGTGGTCTCGTCTCCATTTCAAAAACAAGTCCCTTCATGCTCTTTGAATCTCTCAACTTTATGAACATTAGTGGCGATGCCTGTGAGCGCCTGTGGAAATGGATCTCGCTCAAGAAATCGCAAGAGTATGATCCAAAACTATTGATTCTGCATGATGAGCTTGATCTGCCTATTGGTGAAATCAAGTATAGACCAGAGAGCTTCAAGGTTAATGGCCATAATGGACTTAGGGATATCAAGTTGAGGTACCCCCATCCCACCGCTCGTATTGCTATTGGCATTGATAGACCGGCGACGCAGAATTCAAAAGTGGTGGCAGATTATGTTCTTGGAAAATTCACAAGAGATCAGCGGGATAGGCTCTTTGAAGAGGCTTATCCACAGGCTGTTGAACTCATCATGGATATTCAAGAGCGAGGTCATTTGTAGATTTAACTTACTGTGCTTCGAATTCTTTGGATATACCTGGGGAGTTCATGGGATCCTCAAATGGGCCCGGATCAATTTAATTTTTTTTGCTGTGTGATTATGTAAGCTAACTGAATCTACTGTAGTTTGCTAATGTCTGGGTCCTATGAGTCGCGTTAATGCCTCCACAAAGTGTTTTAGTTTGGACTGTGTACACATGTTCTCAAGATATCTTCTAAAATATTGCTAATTGCTAACTGTCCTTCTCTCCTTCCAGTCCGATTGAACCCAGCTCGAGATACTTCAAATTTTTAACAATTGGAGTGAGAATCATAGAAACTGCAGAAATCTTTCTTCTCAAAGTCAAACAGTCAAAGATGATCAACTTTACAAACAAGGTGGTGACACGACCCTTAATTTTCCTTGTATTATTATTTGTCTTGAATTTATGAATTTTTAGCACTTTCAGTGTAGTGTGTTTATATTTGATGAGTGAAGATATCAACTTCTCCTTCCTCACAAATACAGAGATCCACTAGGGTGTCAAAGGCTCCCGATCCTGCAAAAGAAAAATTGATAAAAACTGGGATAGAATTGACATATGGTACCGGCACAATGCCTGAATACTTGGGGAAGACACTTTCGATTCGAGAAGCTGCGAAAGTTGTTGGTGTCAGCTATTCATTACTTTGTAGGCGCCGCAGAAATGATGGAATCACAAATCGAATAAGCCCTCAGCTGGCACGCAGCAATTCGCTACTTACTGAAAGCGAGGAACATCTTCTCGAAAGGGTCATCATCTCTCTTATGGACGGTAATGGAGAAGTAACTAAAGCTGTGGTAAAAAGATTACTTGGAGAGTTCATAAACGACAAGTTTGAATCTGATAATAAAGTAAACACTACACTCGACAAAGACTATGTTGATTCTTACATTTTACGACATCCAAGATTAGCAGCCGGATACTACAAAGTGCTTGATTATAAAGCCCCCATAAAAACCGCAAATTCAACACCTTCAGAGTCTTCAGAGTCTTCAGACTTTTCAGACTCTTCACTTATTGAAATACAGGAAGACAAAAGCGCCTCTGCATCGGAAAATCAGGTTCCATCAAATAGGGAAAAATCTCCTGAAGAATCTTAAGAGCGGTTTCTAGCATCTGTTTCCGAAGTTATTGACAAAGACGATGCAGCTGATATGGCGCGTATCCGAAAGCAAAACGAAGCTCTAAAAAAAAAAAAAGCTAGAGAGAACTGCAAATCATGATCAGAATCTTAGGGACCTATTAACTTCTCCAGAGTCAGATGAATTTTGGTGAAACAGAAGAAATTATCCAGCAATCATAAAAAAGCTTTCAGACCGACTTGGAAAAAGTCAATTCACTGGTAACCGAAAGCACCGACGGGAAGGTTTGAGCCCGATGGTTAAGAAAGGCACACAAATTCAACAGATAACATAAAAGTGCTAAAAATTCATAAATTCAATACAAATAACAATTTAGGATGTTTTTTTTTTTTTTTTTTTTTTTTTTTAAAAAGGGAAAAGTTCCCAGGATTGATTAACGAGGTGAATATCTAGAAGACGAAATATAAAAAAACAAAAAAAATGAGTAAATATGAAGCCGCCCTCCTGCTGTGAGCATTAACAACTCTGTCAATATAACAATTTGCCATTGTATTAGGCCTTCGCCCTTTGTCGTGTTGCCTCCATCAAGGCCCGAATCATGCCTCTA
>JAJMKT010000216.1:0-36429 GCA_030563985.1 Geotrichum restrictum
TAATTAGTCACACCTGGTAATTTTATGGCCTTCGATATTCATTCGATTCGATTCAAACTCCGCTTTCGCCCGCCTTTTTCGTCATCCCCAGGAAATTAAATCCTTTTATTATTAAAATATATATACGCACCGGTATAAATTCAGTGACGATTTGGATTGGACTGGACTGGACTGGACTGCAATGGACTGCAATGGACTGCAATGGATTGGTAAGTGGCCTGCCCAGACGTCAAATAAGACTACTCTACTTCGCGTAAGGTTAAAGATACGGTCAACGTTGGTTCATCTCAAAATCTACGGAAGCTACGGAGTCAGCGGAATCCACGGAGCAACTTACTTGTACTGTACTGTACTGTAATAATTTTTCCTACACTTCCAGTTATAAGTAATCCATTTAAGCCTGACAAAGGTTTAGGCCTAGATCTCGGAGTTGGAACACCCTTTGAAACAATATAGCGGTGGTCGGTGGTCTAATTAATGGGAAAGCGTTAACGTTTTACATGAACCGGGCTGCTTGAGTTTTTATCCGTTTGGCGACTTTTCTGTTTTCTGCATTTCTTAAAAATTTATACGCACTTTTTAAAAAAGTTTCCAAGCATTTTGAAATCCTCGGACCCACGGTGAGAAACGATCGTTAGAGTCATTCATTAATTAAAAAATCTCCTAAATTTCCTATTTCATATTTCATATTTCATCTATTTCCATCTTTACCCGACACACGTCTTCTCTGCCTGTTTAGCTATACCGGTAAGCTTGGAATTCGTATACACGATGCAGCTAAATCTCCACGTTTTACGCTCTATTGGACCGTTACTTCCGAGACCATTCAGATCTACTCTGCTCTCTACTAATAAAAAAACATTCAAACATATACAGTATAATAGTAGTATAATAAAAAAATTACAAACATGCTTCTCCTTCACGTCCGTGTAATCATCGGTATCGTCCTCCTCCTCCACCTCCACCACCGGAATACCCTTCCCCGTTGTATCCATCATCATACCCTCCACCGTATCCACCACCTCCTCCTCCACCACCATAACCACCACCGTAACCACCACCGTAGCCTCCACGGTCACCACCATTGTAGCTTCCACGGTCACCGCCACGGTCACCGCCACGATCATCGTAACTAGGACCTCCCCGCCCTCCAATAGGAGGACCACCTCTTCCATAAGGTGGAGCTCCATTTCTACTATTGTTGCTATTGTTGTTGTTGTTGTTGTTGTTGTTGCTTTTGGCCTGCATATGTGTCATAAAAATGGTCTTAAAACCGTTGCAAAGACTCACAATATCAGGATACTCATTCTTAAAAAGCCGGAATCCATTAGGAATCACTTTGACGTGCCAAGCCTCAACTGCCGAATTAGCCCCGGTCTTAAACAACAACAAAAAGTAACCTGGTCGCTTGTGGTCAAAGCAAAACGCATACGTAGATCGCTTAGGGTTGACCTTGGTATATGCGGTAAGCCAGCTTTCCAATTCTGAACGCGGCTTGTCTTGAAACTTGTCACTGGCAATCATCTCGTCAACCTTGCGAGCCATAGCCTGAATATGCATCACGATAAGTTCGTCTAAATCACTGTAACGAGCCGAGTCTACCTGGAGAATCTTACCTACTGTGTACTCGTTATCCTTCTCCATTTCAAGAACATCCACGTGCTGGAAAAGCATGTCTGCAACCTTCCAGGTGACAGCGATATGGTCGAACCCGCGTGAAGATGGTCGAATCACCACATCCCCGCGCTGCAAAGATGCAAGGTAATCTTCTGCTTGTCGCGAATTAAATGGCTTGAATAACGGATGCTTGATGACTCTTCCAAGCCGCTGTTCCTGGTCGCGTTTAACGGCGATTTTGGCTTCGTCGGCTTCTTGAGCCTGATAATTCCACGTTTTAGGGTCTCGCTTTTGCAAGTTCGTCTTTTGCTCCAGCGCGTTCTTGATTACATTGGGAGCTGTGCTGAGCTCGGCTGTGAATTTGCTAAAGTTGAGATCCAATATCACCGCTTGCACTGTTTGGCCAAAGTTGAACATGGTGCTAGGATGTGGTGTCCTGTCATCGCCGTTGCCATCGTCATTAAACATATTTTGAGAGCTGACATTTCCTTCAACCCCACACGCCAGTACCGCAATGAGAAAACGGTCTCCAACTCGCCGAACATTGACAGGAACAACCACTCCCTTGTGTAGCGATTCTGCAGTTTCTCCAGTTAGCATTGTAAATACTTCCATCTCTGAAAGCAAATGCAGCGGTGATCGCTTTTCTTCGTAATCCTTTTGCAGCTCTGATTTGATCATTTCCAACGTCTCAAGCTTCTTTTGGTGGAACTTCTTCTCTAATTCATCTGCGTATTCCTCCAGAATAAGCTCGTTCAATTTTTCGGGATCTTCCAACATTAACTGGGCTACTACGCCGCCGGAACGCTCGTAAGCAGCAATGTCCTCCTCGTCCAATTCCAACGCATCGGCAGCCATTTTACGCCCAATTTCGTAATCTTCTGGGTGAATGCGAGTGGCATCGAGAATTTCCGTTTCTTCGCTGCGGACAGATCGTTTATCATATGGAATGCGCAAGAAACTGGCGCAGTTCATGAAAATCTGCTTAGTTGTAATATGCTCTATAACGAGTTCACTTCTGTTGGTCAATGTACCACCATGGCTCTGAATTCCTTGAAGCATTCCAGAAGCTTTTCTAGGGCCAAGACCAGCAATGTAAGGTAGGATGTTGGAAATATATGAATTTCGAATGGCTTCATTAATGTCAATACCAACCAGATTCACATAGTCGACAAACGAAGACTCGATTGCATCCTGGAAAACTTCCTCAGAAAGCAAGTATTGGAATGGGTGGATAGGGATAGCCGATACTCCACTGCCAAGAGCGGCGTACTCCAACAGGGGGGACTGCAAGTATCGGGCAAGTCCCACACAGTATCGAGAAAGCGTGACCTGATCGGGAAACTCCTCGATGCCTCGCTCAGAATGCTGATAGAGCCTTGAAACCTCATCCTGAACCCAAATAACCTCCAGCGGGTCCGTCGCATCTGTATCACCACCAGCTGTCAGATCCTCTTCCTTGATAATGTTTGTGAGAATCTCATGAAATCTTTTGGAGTTGACTGTGAAACCGGCAATACCAACTACATCGGGAGTTCGTCGATTCACTAGATCTACAAACGCGGCTTTAAATTCTGCATCCTTGGGATTTGCAAATTTAACATACTCCAAGACCTCACCATCTTCATCCATAATGATGGCCAGGACAGCGTCGTTGTTGAAGTCACCCATACCACATGACATGGCGAGAACACGGGCTGTTGTACCAGCGGTATAACCGCGAGGTTTGTATGGAGCTTGGTTGAGCTTTGCACCAAAGTTTTTGCGTGTTTCAAAGTAAAGCGCTCGTGTGCATTCAATTCTCAGATCTTCCTTGATGTTGCTTGTAATGAGAGGAATGATCTTTTTAGATGACCTCTTAAGAACAACACGTCGGGCATCATTCCATGCTTTGGCAGTATCCGACACTGCATCAGAAGCAAAGTACTTTGTAAAAAGTTTCTCGAAAAGCGTTTCCTTGTAGTGCGGGTAAGAAATACGAACAATGACTAGGCCCTCAGTTTCGGCCCGCAACATTCTCAGGTACAGCTCTGGTCGCAGCCTCAGCTCCTCGAAGGTTCTGTTGGCAGCATATTTAAAGTCCGCATAAGGACTGGACTCATCAATCTGTTTCTTACCCTTGTCGGTGAGAATAATATCAACCTTTGCGTCCCGCCAGAAAGTAGCACGCAACGACTTTCTAACCCTAGGCTCGTGAAAGATTTCCTCTGCTAGCATTTGCTGTGCGAAATCTAAAGCCTGTGCAGCACTAGCATAGCCAGAAGGAGTGCCGTCATATGATGGGGTTACATATTGCTCCGCAAGAACCTCTGGTAACGATGGAGGATCTTCGGCAAAGTAAAGGCGCTGCACAGAGATGACATTTTCGCCAAACTGCTCGGCAGTGATGCCAAAGGACCGAACTAGCTCGTAAAGTGGACCATCGCGAATCCGCTCAAAACGGCCAAAGCGGCTATGCCGTTTGACAGTGCCCGATGATTTTATGGCAGCGAGGTCTTTCAGGTTGGAAGAGTATTTGAATTGAATGTAATCTTGAAGATCTTGGTAGTGGACCAGGTCGGTGGCCGATTGTATCATCTCGTTGTATGTCAAGTCAGATGGATCGAGAGCTTCGTACATGGCAGAGACAGACTTGAGCTTTTGGAGCATGCTATGAAATTCAATATCAAGTTGAATGAGACGCCACAGGTCATCAATGTTAAGAAGAGTTTCGATGGTTGGCTTCATGGATGGTAAAGCATCACCTTCTTTTTTGACGGAATTCACATGAATCAAGAAATCCTTGCGATGGTACCAAATAAAGGGGACTTCCAGGTTTTCCCTGCAGATGAATTCGAGAACTTTATGGACAGCTTTGATGAATGGCTCCTTAATGTTGGGCCTGGCAAACAGGAGCGCAGCCTTTTCAGTTATAAGTTTATCCGTAATCCATTGTTGTTCCATTCTAAACTCTTCTTCATCAAGTTCGTAGTTGTCTTTGAGTTGAGCGCGCAACAGTTGATATCGTTCAGGCTCGTCTTTTGTGCGAATGGCATTGTCCTCATCTGTAAGAAGCCTGTCTTTCAGTTCACCAGGCTCAAAGACATCCTTGAGTTCGGGACCAGTTTTGTCGGGATCATCGTCGCTGAGGTAGTCAGGGTTACCCAATTCGTCTTCACCCTCCAATGCCCACTCGTAATCCGCGCCATCGCCAAATACTTCATAAAGTTCGCCCAGTTTGTCTTCGTCTAGGCCGGACACTCTGACAGGCACAGCGGCCGCCTTACTAGGTCGATTGTCAATTTCGCGTTCACGGTTTTGGTCATCAGAGAATTCGTCTTCTTCAATAAAGTCGTCAAACTCGTTTACGTCGCCACGGTTGAACTCGTCGCGTCGACCGCGAGGGCGTTCTTGTTCCTCTTCCTCTTCGCCCTCTTCGTCGTCCGAGAACATGTCGTTGAGGCCACGGTGCCCTGTATCTTCATCAGCACGCTTGAGTCGCTTGTATCGCGACTCTGGCTGGCGATATGCGTTTCCAGTATTTTCCAGCAGCAAATCGAGGTCATCTTCGTCGAGATCGTTTGAGGCATGAGTATGGTCTTCTCCCTCAATCTTTTCAACATTGTCGCGATGCCTTCTCTTCTTTTTCCTTCGTTTCCGAATTTGAGAGCTGTCTTCTGAACCGTCGCCATCTTCTTCTTCGTCTTCGTCGTCAACAATGAACCCGCGTCGCACCTGAGAAAAAAGTTAGCATATATAGAGAAAGAACGTGAAAGACGCGGTACCAACCTTTTCCATTTCCTCCTCATCGTCATCTTCTTCTTCTGACGTGTCAATATTTTGTTTGTTTTCTTCGTCGTCTTGTTCATCGTCGCGACTCTCGCCATTTTCATTTCGATCTCCGCGGTCGTCAAACGACGCCAGGTCGTCGTCGTCGTAATGGTCTGACATGGTGGTAGTGCAATGATCCAGTATCCAAAAGTAATCAGCGTAAGTGACTACCTAAGAGCAAGAAAAATTGCCATAAAACACAGTAGTGGGAAGCTGAAAAGTTGAAAAAACGAAAAAAAATGAAAAAAATTGCTGTTCGCAAAGGCCTTGAAAAATGGAACATGGTGGCAGTGGTTGGTGGTAGCGGTGGTTGAGTGTTGTGTTGCCATGGCTACTGTTTTTCAGCTCAAACCCTTGACCACAGTACGTAAGTATTAAGTCTTAGGCTTTAAGTCGTAGATTGTAAGTATTAAGTTACAAGTTTTATTTCAGTAGTAAATTTTATAATTAGGTGGCGATTACAAAGGATTGCGGGTTCGGTCTAGACTCTAGACTCAATAGACCAAATGGCGCCGAATAGAGACAGTTGATTAAGGCAATAAATTTAGACTATTTCGGCACTAATAGGCACTACGTACTTAATAGGCACTGATTATCAGGCAGGGAACAAATGTTAGTATATGGCCATATACAATAGTAAATATTAGCTATCACGATATCTCAAGCTTCTATCATGGTCATGGCCAATTGCAAGGCACTTAGAACCACTTGAGCACCACTTGAACATAGCAAAACTGTACACTAACCTAATGAGATTCTCGTACCCTCAAGCGCCGTCTTTGGCCATGTCACAGCTGTCCAACGGTTTGCACTTCTATAATGCCCCACCGTCTAGCTCTTACCCGAGTCTGGTTCTCAGAAATGAGCAAAGGTTGGTGGAAGAGAGGAGTGTTCCTAGTGTTTCGGTGGTCCCAAAGACGCCTAATACTGCTGGCTATCAATCTCTTATTCCTAAGTCTGATCCTGTTCTTGCTCCTGCTCAAGTTGCTCCCGTTCTGGCTCCTGCTTCAGCTTCAGTGGATACGGACGGCAAACCCACTCGTCGACCCCGCACATCCCGACAGCCAAACCGACTTTTGTCTTCTGCGTCGTCACTGAGATCAACCGTCAGCAGTATATTCAGCCTACGGTCTGCCACTACCTCCACCAAATCTGCGACTGGTAAACCAAAAGTCCAGCTACTTGATCTACCTATTGAGCTCTTAGACGAAATCATAGGCAACCTGAATCAGCCCTCGCTCCTGCGCCTACTAGTAGTTTCAAGCCATGTGTCGGCGCTCGCTATTCGCCATTTGTACTTTGAACCGCAGTTCAGGTCAACGTATAGGTTCGCACAGTTTGTGACTACGGTGTCGCATAACGTCGAACTAGCGGCTTACGTCAAGGTTCTGGATTTGTCGGGTATTGCAACCGCCCCTACGGACGAGGGACTGGCAGGCTGGAGAGACTGGAAACTGAGGTCGGAACCTTTGTACAATACCAAGACGAGTAACGCAAGCCAGTCCACTCTAAGCTTTGCGGGATCCAACACGGTGACTCCGACGGTTACGAATACAAGCAATAACAACAACAATAACAATAACAACAAAAATAACAACGTTACTAACTCGCAGAGTAGCAAAAAAGAAGCTCGGCAACGACGCAAAAGCGAGTCTATATCATTTGGACACAGCAAAAGGGGAGGTGCAGGAGGCAGTAGCAGTAGCAGTAGCAGTAGCAGTAGCAGTAGCTATGGCAGTGGGCGGTTCAAGTTTTCGTTATCGTCTACGGATTTGCCCAATATCGAAGGCAGTAGTGGCCCGGTTAAAGTCAAAGGTAAACGGAACCGGTCATTTTCAGCAGCATCAGCCGGCGTCGGTCTCACAACTACAACCCGCGACATGACGACAGCTACTACATCTACAGCTGATTTTTTTTCAACTACCGCCGGTACCCAGGACGCGTCCACCGCTGCCGCTGCCGCCGCCCAGATACACGTCCACCCGCGGCAATCCTTTCTTCTACGACAATACACCAACTCTAAAGACATTCCAATCGGCTCGCTTCTTCACCTATTCCTAAGCTGCCCGAACCTGCTCATAGTCGACCTGTCGAGCGTGACACTTGCTTACGACTACTATATCAGTTCAAGCCGGTACCCGTGCACGTCTACGTCCAACCACATATTCGTGTCCGACGTGGCGCAGCTTCACGCTTGGTCCGAGAAGGAGATCAAGTCGGTGACGACGGAAGAAATCATTGTGGCACTCTGCTCGTTGCGGCGGTTGACGACGCTGGTTTTGAAAAGGGCGACTTGGCTGTCGAGGCCGTTGGTGGAGAAGTTGTTGGGGTCTGCGGAGTCGATCTTGGGGACAAGGACTGTCAAGGTGCTTGATTTTAGGGATTCGGGGCTGGCGCGTGGGCTGGAGTGGGCTATCATGGGGGACCCCGAGACGTTGAATAGGGCTTTGAAGGGAGAGTGAGAGATCTTCTAAATACTTCCAAATGCTTCGAATCTGTCGTAAGTGCCAAAATGTCGTTTTTTTTTGTATTATTTTTATTTATTTTCTATTTTCTGTGAATTCTCGTTTTCGCCAACGAATCTAAATTTTATTTTTCAATTTGCCTCTGCTTCTTTCTTTTCTGCTTTTGCGCTGCTTCTCTCCCTTTCACCTTTCACCTTTCACCCCCCCATAGCCATCCCATCCCATCCCATCCACCACCCCCCCAAAAAAATATAATAAGATGAATCCTGCTATTTCAAACCTCGTGCTCACGCTTGTTCTTATGCAAGTGGCCAAGAGAGTGCCATTCGAAGACGAGAACGTTCTCCTAGGTGTTCGTGTAGCCTACGTGCTGTCAAATGTCCTCATCGTTGGCCTTTACTTGTACACAAAATACATCATCACCAAAAAGAATGGTCAGTACTATGTTTTCTCGTCTCCCCTTGTAACCTTCTATCTCTCTGGTTTACTAACATTTTAACAATACAGACCTCACTACTATGAAGTACGTGGAACCCGCTGCTCCTCTCAGCGGCCAAACCGAGGAGAAGCTCGTCACGACTACCGTCAAGGAATACGATCTCCAACAAGTCCAGTCCGCCATGAAGGGCATGCTTACCGGTATCGCCATGATGGGTGTCATGCACCTGTACATGAAATACACCAACCCCCTGCTGATGCAGTCCATCATGCCCATCAAGTCGGCCCTCGAGCAGAACATTGTCAAGATCCACGTGTTTGGCAAGCCCGCCTCCGGTGACCTGAAAAGACCCTTCAAGGTTGCCAACATGTTTGGTGCCTCGACTGGTGCCGGTGAGCCCAAGACCGACAAGAAGACGATCGAGTTGGCTGAAAAGGCTGGATCGGGTGGCATCAAGACTGAGTAATTCAAAATTTTGTGTTTTATATATCCTACCTACCTACCCAACTCACTACTACTACTACTACTACTACTACACTACTGCACTTACTCTAATAGAATGAGGACCTAGAGGAAGAAAGAAGAAGTCGTTAATAAATATGAATCGGCTGCGAACCAAAAAAAAAAACAATAATAATAATAATAATAATAATAATAATAATAATAATAATAATAATAGTATCGGGTCTACCGGTGTAGACCTTTTTTGCCAGACTAGCCCTGCCTACTACATCCATCAAAGATGATCAAAGCATGAAATCAGCTCAAAGCAAAGACCTCACAAAGACCTCGGGATCAAGGGAAATAAAAAGATTTGATCTGATAAATAATCAGATAAATCGTTGACGCCTCAATGACACGTACGCTGTTCTATATGCCACACGGCATTACGAGAGTAAGGGGGGTGGATACAGACTTTACGATAGTTATAAACGACTACGGCGATATCATAAATCCCATGGCGTCATGGCCCAGTAGTTCTGGACCAAGTCCATCGATGTCAGTTGTAAAAATGAGAACACACGTATTCAACTCAGTTATAACCCTATACGCTATAAGCTAGACTACACACACACACACAACGCAACACTGCTGCTCCACAAGCACCACGCACGACCTCTTTTCTTCTTCCTCTCTCTCTCTCTCTCTCTCTAGTCTAGTTTTTTATAAAAATAGCCCGCTCGCCATGAACCCTCCTTGGCGACTTGGTCATATGGTCCAATCCCAAGAACCCATTCGTAGCCGCCCCGAAATGGTCAAACAACACCACTTCTTCGTTATCGATGAGCTGCGGCTTGGAATATCCGCCCTCAGCCTTCACGAACGAAAACTTGATGCGGTCAAAGATCTTGTCAAACATGCCCAGTTTCTTTTGTAGGCGCACCTTGGTCTCGCTAAAGGGTTCATGGGGTTTCAATAAAAACTTAAAGGGCACGCCGTGTGAGTGGCCCGGTTCCCGGTGGTATTGGAATACTCGCACCATGACGCCGTCCTCGACCAAATTGCCCTTGCCATACCACTCGACTTCGTCGTCCGCAAGCTGCTGACAGTACACCGTCACGCTGTCATCGAGTTCCATCACTGACCTATCCCGAGGCAGATTCTCAACAAACACATGATTGCGCGCACTCCAAAACACGACGCGGTCCCGCTCCTCGGCGCTTAGCTTGGCCTTACTGCTCAAGTACGCCAAAACGTCCGAAATCTTGCCGGTTTGCGGCAGCAGAACCTCGTGTCGGTGTTCTTGCGATAGTCCTTCGGTTAGGTAAATGAAGCGGACAAGCTTTTTGCTCTCGTATTCTGCAAGACTCATGCGCAGCACGTCATACAGTATAACGCGTGTGTACGTGTTGCGATACGACGTGGAAATCATTTGTGACACCGTCGTGTTACCCCGCTTCACAGCTTGCTTGACGCTGCCGTTAGGGTTGGTCGTGAAAAGCTTCAAGTGAGTTGGATCAACCTGCAGCGTTTGTCCTACAACTTGTACCATCTGGTCATATGTATGTGACCTGCTCAACCAGAGGTCGAGGTCTTTGCTGGGATTTCCAGCGTCCGGCTCTTCGGTAACTTCGTAGCTATCCGGGTCCACCCGACGTCTGAACGTAAGCTGCACGCGGTCATGAAGGAAGTCGTAGTACTCTTGCGCAGTTCGGAACCCGCCGCTGGGAATGTCCTGTGAGGGAGGGATCTTTTCAACACAAATAACATCACCATCAACTAGCTCACAGTCCACTAAAGTAGCAGAAGGATCGAGAATGTCAATCATCATAGGCTTTACTTCTTCCAATAGCCTAAATTTTGTATCAGGATCGCAGCCAAGAGCTTTCTGCACAACTGGGATAATATCTCCAATCACATTCGATGTGCGACCAACCCAAGTTGTGAGGCCCTGCAGAGTCTGTGTAGTGGGGTCAAAGTACTTGATAAACATGAGCGTTCGACGGCCAAGCTCAGTTTCCTCATCCCCCCACAGGATAGCCTTACCAGTAGCCGGATCAACCTCTGCTTCCTCCAAGAATAGATGCAGCTCGGGAGTATCGCGTCGGCCTTTTTCCAAAAACTGCTGCAACGAAAGCTCTGAACTGTTGTCAATAGGAATATTCAAACGGTACGTTTGGTTGTCTCGGCTAACCATAGTCCAAAACCGCAATCGCTCGGGGTGAGGGTGATTCAAAGCAGTTGCTACCTGAGCAATAAACTCACGGGGCTTGAGAGACTTTTTAGCCTTGTAAAGGACCGCTTGGCCTTCAATGGGTTGCCCCTCAAGACCAGACTTGGTGGGGTCCCAAACAGCCAGATCAAAGTGCTGCATATGCTGGAACTGAGCAACAGTAGCAACCTTGACAGGCATATAAAAGTGCTGTTCTTCACGCTCACGCTGAGCATTCTCTTCAGCTTCAATCTCCTTTTGTACACGGGCCTGGATATGCTCAGGAAATTTGTCTTGCACGAGAATCTCGTCCAAACGCGACTTCCGAATGTAAACCAGCATGTAAGCACTGGTGTGTCGCTTGTAACTGGGCGCAAGCCGAGAAGTGCGTGTTTTCATGGCGTCTGCTGGGGAAGGGTCGCCGCCAAAATTATCCTCCAGTACCTCCTTCATTGTCGCTTGTGTGACACGTTCATCGTCAAACTTGAACCAGTGGCCGTCCTTTTCTGGTTTGATTAGAGCGTAATAGTGACCAATGTTGAGGTCACCACAGTGTACCAACACGCCGTGTAAGGCATACTCACACGACTCATCGGGCACTATTGAGTCGTCCAAGTAAGGCGCCAGATCAATCTCAGTAGGAAATTCATATCGGTCGTTGATTTTAACCATCATTTCGCGAATAAAATCAAAGTCGTAGCGTTTCAGTTGCAAATGCAAAACAGGAGGAAATGATGTGAATACGACACCTTTCTTGGCGTCTTGTAAGCCATGGCCCGTTGCCATGTATTGATTTTCGCCATCAAGGGTCTCAACCTGAACGTAGTCTTTGAATGAATCCTCCAGCGTCTTCATGTTCTTAACGTTCAATTGAATGTCCCAGTAATCTTCGATTCGCGAGCTTTCAAAATCAACATTGACACACTTGATATAACTCTTCATCTGGCCCACAAAAATCTTGCTAAGCAGGCCGTCAACACTTGTTCCCTTCATTTTACCTTCCAAATTATCCATCAACACACGATTCAGTTCCTGCACATCATGTTGGGTAAATGCATCACCAGAGTCCCAACCAAACGATCTAGTCAACTTTCGTGTATCCACGCAATCGGATGTATGGAGTTGGTAAAACACGCGTTGTAGTGCTGAAGGCACTTTGTTAGGCTCGTCCTCTGTGGGGATTCCCATTACCGCATATCTAAAAGCATTGGTAAAGTATAGCGACTGCAGAAGCGAGTTCAAGTAACATGTCGCACCTTGGTTCTTCATACCAGAGTACCCAGTCTCTTTCTTTGAATTGTAGTTTCTAAAGTTATGCCAAAGGACTCCAGTAGGATCTTTCACAATTCGAAGATATACTGAGATGACGACTTTGTTGTCTTCAATGAGCGCGTGTTCCGCGTTTTGCTGTTTCAAAAACAGTCGGCGCACTTCACGAAACTGAGAAAATCCCCAGTCGGACTCTTCCGCTTCAAATTTGTGCTGGGCCACGCTGGACGCGAGTACGGACGGGTCATTGGGATTCCACATGACGATACCGAACTGAGCACAACAGGCCCAGCTTGGACCGTCTTTGTCGGGTGCCGCGGGATCTTGGCCTTGAGGCGCACATGCTAAATAGATTGAAACTGATGATGTGTTGTTGCCTTCGGGAAAAAGATATAACTTCCATACGAAACCTCCACCTTCAAAGGCTGGGCTATGTAGCTTGGTTGGAAGGCCTTTCCAATCGTCAATCTCCCAGTCATGAACAAACTCAATTTCCGTCTCTATTTCGTCGTCGTCAAGAGGTGGTAATAGCTTGGTCTTCATGGCAGCAGCTGAATGGTCAGTATTATGAATCACTTTTTTATTATTTTAAAACTCACAGTCTGACGCCAGCTCTACCGTTGGAGCAGCGGGCTCCTCCAGAACTGGAGAGTCCTCCATTTGAAAGTCGTCTTGTGGGTCCTAGACAGTGATTAGTTTGAGTGGCATACGTGAGTTATTGTGCAAACATACCATTACAATAATACGAGAACGGGTGAAGTATACAGCAAGTGAGCAAAAAAGGCAGCACTCTAAGTTTTCTCTAGGTCAACGCACACCTAAAACAGAGCGAATTGAATTAAAAAAGGGCCCAGTAGTCCAATTGAAAGGTCGCTGAAAGGTCGCAATAAGCAAGAAGTCCGTGATGGTTTCTATATAGCCGATGTACCAAAGGCGTCTTTGGGGGTTTGGAAGTGGTTGGTAGGAAAAAGGGAGTGATTTTTATTTTTATTTTTTTCTTTTTCCGGTTTGGTAATTTCGCTGGTCATGACACTGGGCCTTTAAATTCAAGTTCCCATGTGAGCCAAACCGGAGAACTGACACTTAAAATAACGCCTCCTTCAGGCTAAAACTATAACGACTTCTTTGACTCCAGTATCGACCAACCTAAAAACTATATCTCGCATTTCAGAAAAATGGAATACTACTATGGAATATTACTATGGAATATTACTATGGTATAGAAACGTTTAAACTATGTACAAAACACGTTATTCATCTTACAATGAGTTGATAATCGCCTCGCGCTCAGCTGGACTCAATTGCTTGAGTGCCTGAGCAAGCCCTGCAACTGCGAGATCACTGTTGTTGCGCACAAACGAAGTAAAGTTTTGCGTTGCTGAGTCCTTCTTCAACTGAGCAAGCTTGGCCGCCATCTCCTTGGGCGCGCTTTCAAGGTATTCCACCACAACTCTGTCGTCCTCAGCATCACTAACGCTAGACAGGTACCACGACTTGAGTCGGGCCACGCGCTCGAGACGTGTGGATGTAGGAAGTGCCTCTGCAATCCGCTTAATGAGGTACTCCTCGTTCAACCGACGGCGAATGCGCCAGAAAAAGAACCGGCGCGCATCTCTCCATTGAAGGGCCTTGCGAATCGTGCCCTTGGCTTCCATTCTACCGACGCGGTCGTGGAGATCTGCAAACTGCACAGAGATTTGCTGGTAGACAGGTAGTAATAGCTTTTCACGCTCGATAAGCTGGGCTCGTAGCTCAGCAATCTCCTTCTCAGACAAATCTTTGTCGTCAGCAATCTTTTGAGAGAGCTCTGCGTACTGAGGATCAAGCCGGCGCATGGTTGCCACCAACTTGTCCTTACGGAACTTGATACCAACCATTCCCTCAGGCTCCAAAACACCACCACGGGACTCATCATCTGCGTACATTTCCATCATGTCAGAGTTAATTGAAGGGTCAACAACGACCCAAGAGCCACCTCGCAGCTCACCAGTAGGAGGAATGTAAATTAAAATTGGCTGCTTGTAGTCAACTAGTGCGTCGACAATGAACGAACCGTACTTGAGAACCTCGTTGTACATGTCTCGCTGGCCACCAGAAAATCCTCTCCAATTGGCCAAGATCATCAAAGGCAACTGCTCACCATGGTTGAAATCGTTGATAGCCTGACTCGTTTTGAATGCTGAGTTAGGGTACCACACCTGGCCGGCCTCTTGAACATTCGTTTCAGTAGATTCAGGGTTTGCTGGATCAGCAGGCAGAACGTTTTCTACCATCCGAGTCTCAACACCAATAACACCAAAGGGAATACCACCCAGGCGAGCGCGGCCTACAACAACTCCCCGAGCCCATCCGTTGAGAGTCTCAAAGAACGAATCCTTATCAAATAGACCACTCTCAAAACCGTTGTCAGTCTCACGACCAGCAATCATCCACCGTACATCATAAGACTCATTTTTAACAGGAGCATACTCAACGTCACGGTCCCATTTATCGCCGTTATCAAGAACAGGGACGGGCATGTTACGATTGGCAGGGATGTAAGACATCCACTTGACAATTTGCTCTACACCAGCAAAGTCATTCGTCGCAGTCAAGTGAGATACACCATTCTTGTGCATAATTTGAGTGCCACCAAGTTGCAGATTAGAAGAATACACCTGGCGACCAAGTAGTTTGTTGATGGCAGGAGCACCAGTCAAGATAATGGGCTGACCCTCAATCTGAATGACTCTCTGGCCCAAACGAACTAGGTAGGCACCGATACCAACAGATCGGCAAGTAACAAGAGTAATAGTGAAAATATCCTTGTACGCACGAGAAGTAGCACCGGCAATAAGACCGGAGCCGCGCAAACACTCGACACCCAGACCATCCTCGGCGCCAATAATAGTAGTAATCTTGTATCTCACTTCGCCATCCTCAACGATCCGTTCGGTCATGACAGAACTCTTTTTTCCACCCTTGACCAGAGTTTCGTAGGCTTCTGGAGTCATGTACAGATATTGGAAACCCTTAGTAGGATCTTCAACTTCATTCCAAGCGGCAGAGAACAAGGGAAGAAGCTCTTCAGCAATTCCAATACGAGCGCCAGAGTTGGCAGACAAATAAATTCTAGGAATGCCTTCCTTTCTGGCAAGCTGAGTGACACTGTAGAAGAAAGCATCCTCCTGAGGGCCAAACGAACCAATCCTGAAGGTAATATCGTTTGCAACAATGACAAACTGTCTACCACGCGGGTATTCAGGAGTCTTGGCGTTAATCTTCCATGCCACCATTCCACAAGTATTGGCACCTGGCTCGCGCTCAATTTCAGCGAGCTCTCCAGTTTGGTCAAAAATAAGCTCCTTCGACGAAAAGAAATTCTCTGGCATGCGCAGATTAGGGAGCGACTTCCAAGACGCAATCAAAGCCTGACGGAAAAGATCAGGAAAATCGTAGCAGTAGGTAGTGCCCATGAGATGGGCCTTGTAACGCTTGGGCTGCAGAGACTCTTTGGTAGGGTAGGGAGTATTGATTGGTCTCAGGTGCATGTTACCAGGCTTTCCAAGAGACTTGAAAATCCACTCGCTCTTGTCGTTCTTGACTTCGGCGTAAAGATCACTGGTGACGACAAAGCCAGAGATATTGTTAATAAGAGCACGAAGGGGGTAGGTGTTGCCGGTCTCAGGCTCGGTGATGACAATACGAATCTCGGCACTAGTGACTCTGAGTCTCCAAAGACGGCGACCAAAGCGCTCCAAAAACCCACCAAAGGCCGCTTCGACCTGTTGTGGCTCCAAGGGGAAGAGAGCAGAAAAGTTAATAAAGATATGGTTTAGATCCGAATTAGAAGTTCCAATAACCTCCAAAGCATCCAAAATATCCGACATTAAACGATTCGCCTCAGAGATAAGGTATTCCGAGGTTGAAATATCTTCGCGAAGCTTTCCAGGGCGCACAATACCACGAGTAAAGAAGCGCTTGTCAGTAGGGGCGTTTTTGCCATGGGCTTCGTAAACATGAATATTTCTGTTGTCAGTGAAAATAGGCTTAATATCAAAATTAGACAAACGTCCAAGCTCAAGCTGGAAGGCCATAGCAGGTTCAACATGTCTGATAGTCTTGTCTTCCTGGTACTCAGGGCCGCGGAACGTGAAATACTTGGGGTAGCTTCCAACGTTCTGATACACAGCAAAGGTTATACGGCGAACAGAGGTGGCAGCCAAATCTTCCTTGTACTCCTCGACAATCTCTGCGAGACGCTCAAGAATAACAACATCGTCATTCTCGCCATCATCAGCGCGAACCATGATGCTGCAAATATTGCTGAGAGGTCTGGGAGCAGCTGCCGCAGCATTGCGACGTTGCTGAGCAAGAAAGTTGGCATCGTTTCCAAACTCAATACCACCGGCCCGGCGAGGCAAGTACTCCAAAGCATTTGAAAGAGCCTCATCGAGCTCGTCAAAGTCAGAAGCAGCACTAATAACACCGGTTCTGCTGGGTTCCTGGTCATTCTTGTCCGTCATGAAACTGAGATCAGACACAGAAAGGGGTCTAGGGAAGGTTCTGGCCATTGGCGATGTAGGGGCACTAGCGCCAGAGCTAAATGCGGCTTGAGCAAGAGAGGGGAGCTTAAACTTCCAAGAGATTACAGGAGCAACGCCTTCTTGATGATAAGCAACATCAGTGATGCTATAAGCACGGCAGGCGCGGTGAACATAAAGCTCAAGAGCAGCCAAAGCAACATAGGGGTCAGAGTGTCTGAAGAACTGAGGGAGCACGTCAAAAACAATGTATTTAGAGTCAATGACCTCACGCAAAACTGAGCGGTTGGGGGTTCGGCGTTCAAAGCCAATTTCTCCGTATGAGCTATCAACGACAGAAGATCTCAGAATGTGCTCAAGCTGGTCTGAGCGTTCCTTGAGAGAAGGAAGGGCACATTGAATGAGAATTTCTCTAGCTCTGAGCACCACCTTGGCAGTAGCGCGGGACTCCAGTTCGACAATCTTCTTGAGAGTGGGACGGAGGTACTTGGCAATGAAAGTAGGAGAAATTGCAGAAGCCTGGTAGGCGTTAAGAATGGCCAGGATGAGATTATTCTTGGCTCCAAGACGACTATGAGAAAGAATAGTCATTACTACTTTGTTGATATCATCTTTATTCTCGTCGCGGAGGCGCAAAATGACGTCCTCGTCACGAACGTTAGGCTGAACAAATAGCTTTTCAACCTCGTAGTACTCTTCAAGAAGCCCAGCAAACACAGAATATTCGTGAGCAATAAGGCCTTCAGTGTATCCACGGCAGATAGTCACCAAGGGTTTAATAGCCTGACTATAGATCAAAGCGTTTGAAGCACCCACAGGCACGTATTTTTCAAAAGCCTTGAGCAACTGCTTAGCAGGGAATTCGGCCTTGCGAGCTTTAGCCTTTTCAATAATAGTGGACAGCTGATGGTCAAGTTTGTGGGGAATACGGGAATGAAGTGCAGAGGCTTGCTGGTTCCACTCGCCATAAGGAAGTTCAGGGTTTTTTAAAACTTCCATGAGATCTTTGAGAGTAGCACTCAAGACAACCTGGTTATCGAAGCCAGAGAGGATATTGCGAAGAGTTTGGGTAAGAATGTGAAAGCGCTGGAAAGACTTGGAACCAATCATGATAGGAGGGCCGCACTCTGGAAGTTGGCCTTCAAAGGGCTTGGCCAGCTTGACCTTGGAAGGGTCATCAAGGGCTAAAATTCCTAAAATATCACCGGCCTCGAGGGTAGACCCTGGCTGCTTGATTGGCTGTACAATTCCGTCTTCCTGAGCAAGCAAAGGCATGTACATTTTCATGACCTCAACTTCAGCGTAGGGCTGACCGGCCTTGACATGATCACCATTCTCGACAAGAAATTTAACAAGCTTACCAGGGGAGGGAGTGCGGAGCTGCGTGGGGTCGCTCTCAATTTCAAGAAGACAGGTCTTTGAGTCAACTGAAATACGTGTAGCACCAACCTCTTCTTTCCAGTAAACACTGTGAGACTTGCCGTCAATGGAAACAAGCAGGCCACCATCGGACAGTCCGCGGGCGCCTACAAAAACTTTGGAGCCATTGATAAACAAAGTATAAGTGTCAATTGACGAACGGGTAGCAGTGAATTTAAATCGCTGACCCTCGTAGATGAAGTCAACGGGGAAGATGGATTTCAAGAGATCTTTGGAAGGAGCCTGACCCTTTTCAAGGTTGGCTTTGCACTCTGCAAAGTTTTCCTTAGAAGCAATGTGTGCCTTTGTGACGGCACCGCAGATAATGGCCAGGTTCATATCGGGCCGCTCTGCGGTGAGCTTTTTCGAGATGAGCTCATCAAGCCAGCCAGTAGTAATTTTGTTTTGCTCAAAGTCGGGAGTTTCGAGAAGACTGATGAGATACTCGACGGTTGTTCTGAAATCACCACGGATGGACAATTCTTTCAGGGCAACAATCATGTGCTTACGAGAGGCTTTTCTGTTTTCACCAAATGCAAAGATATGGCCAAACTGCGAGTCAGAGAATGAGTGGATTCCTCCCTGGTTTCCGACAGAAAAGTAACCCCAGACGTTGGAGCTAGACCTAAAGTTAAGCTCGTGCATCATTCCAGACGAGGGTTTGAATCCCTCGCCGGGATCTTCAGAGGTGATGCGGCAGGCAGTAGTGTGGCCACGGGGGACCGGGCGTCTCTGAGATTGTAACGATTCCTCAGAAGAAAAGTCAAAGTCAATTGGTGTGGAGGTATGGGGGTCCACGCCATAGAAGAGGCGAATGTCTCGAATGCGGTGAAGAGGAATACCCATGGCAATTTGGAGCTGGGCGGCAGGGAGATTGACGCCAGTGGCCATTTCGGTGGTAGGATGCTCAACTTGAAGACGGGGATTGAGTTCTAAAAAGTAAAACTTTTCGTCCTCGTGTGAGTAGAGATACTCGACAGTACCAGCGGAAACGTATCCGACAAGCTTTCCAAGTCTAACGGCAGCTCTTTCCATGGCATTAAAGGTAATGGGGTTTGCAATTGTGACGGGAGCTTCCTCGATAATCTTTTGATGGCGACGCTGGACCGAACAGTCACGGCCAAAGAGTGAGATATTGTTGCCGTACTGATCCGCGAGCAGTTGGACTTCAAGATGGCGGGCGTTGCCAGCAAGCTGCATGACGAAAATAGGAGAGCCAGGGATTTCAGCTTCAACTTGCTTGTAGAGAGCGATAAAAGTGTCAGGGTCAGTGACCTGGCGGATACCTTTACCACCACCACCTTCAGAAGCTTTGATCATGATGGGGAATCCAACTACTTTTGCCTTTGCGAGACCGTCCTCGGGAGAATTGCAGCATCCGAGCTTGTAAACGTCATCAGCGATGGAGACAAGGCCAGTCACTTCGTTTAATACGACTTGGTCAACGCCTGTACCTGACCAGGGAATGCAGGGAACCTTTGCATGCTGGGCAACAATTGTGGAAGAGATTTTGTCACCAAGAGATCTCATTGCGGAGCCTGGAGGACCAATGAAGAGAATTTTCTTTGGGGAGGCAGCTAGGGATTCAGGGAGGAGGGGGTTTTCAGAGGCATGGCCCCAACCAGCCCAGACGGCCTGAACGTTTGTGCGCTCAGCAATGTCCACAATGAGCTCTACGTTTGCATAGTTATTGTTGTTTGTTCCACCAGGTACTTCTACGAACTGGTCCGCCATGCGAATGTACTCTGCGTTAGCCTGGAGATCCTCAGGGGTAGCCATTACGACAAAGGAGATGGCGCGTTCATCGCCAAATATTTCGTAGGCCCATTTGCGGATGGATCTGATTTCCTTGACAGCGGCAATACCGTTGTTTGCAATGAGTACCTGAAAAAAAAAAAATAAGCTTAAAGTTAGCGAGATGTCCAAGTAATGCGAAATAAGTTTGAGCCAACATACGGAGGAGATTACAGTGTGGCCACCATTATGAGCAATGAAAGACTTGAGCTTTGAGTCCGGGGCGGCATCGATAGTATTAAGGCCGATATAGGTGGGTGGTAGGGATGCGTGGGTGTAGATTGACATTGTTCTGAAAGGTTTCGTGAGAGTAGAGAGTGGATTTAATAGTAGTGAGAGTCCCCTGGAGGATTTCTTGAGAAGTAGCGACAACTTTTAGGGATGAGAGAAGGGGTATTAGAAGGGCTCGAGGGTCATGTTCATGAGGTGGAATTCTTGAATTCTTGAATTCGAGCGCTTTGATGGTTAACGTTGTTGAATCAGGGTTTAATTTGATTATTCACCCATATTGGCCACTCGCCAGTGTTGGGCGAATAATTATATTATTGTTGAAATTTGGAAGGAGGGTTTGAGGCAGGGTAAGTTCCCAACAAGGTTTGAATATAAAAATATTTTTGAAAATATTTCAGAGATTTCTTTTCTTCTCTTTTTTTCCATTTGTAGATCTGCCGTGTTTCTAGGTAGAGCTCAAGGTAGAGCTCAAGGTAGACTCTGGTAGAGCCACGCTGGCTTAAGGTAAGTGAATTGCTGTGTGATTTGAACATGAATAGCTTTGAAAAGGTCTTGATGATGATTATTTAAATTCAACTTATCTACATTATCTGTAACAACATTGAAGAGAAAGAGTCCTGAATACGACGTTGATTGAAGCTGCTTGGTCAAAGCTGTTTGAATGCTCATGAATGATGCTAACTGTTTAACTAGTCCAGTGCAATGAGCTATACGTAGTAGCCAGGAGAAGTCTGTAGTAGACGATATCAGGTCAGATTCAGCTGAATATAGCTGTAGTCGAATAGATTATTATGATTTATAGAATTGACGTTAACAATTGAATGAAATCTCACAACCAACTAAGTGCTCAATGCTATATATGTAGATCTCGACTACCAGTCAATGTTAATATTACATGAATTGTTGAAAGCAATGTTGAATTGTCTCTGGTTCTGTCAGATCGATATTTTGATAAAATTGCTTCATGACATCATGAAAGCAAGTTATAAGTCCCAAGTGATAAATCTTAAATCATAAGTCATAATCCTTTTGTCTCAAGTTACAAGTCTCAAGTCTTTATTTTCTACGGATGAACCGAACCTCGGAACGTGAAATTTTTTATGAATTCATTTAAATAAACGTTATCAGATCTGTGATCCCATTCTCATTGGCTATATTTAATGAAAAAGAGGCAAGAAAACACGACGTAAACGATTTCTCCTTTAAAACGGCATTTTACGACAAACACGAGAACCGACAGTCCCTCATTTAAGCCTTAAATATCTACGACCTTTCCTGAATACTCTTCACTCTTTTATTTATTTCTTGACCTTGTCCTCCTTCTCCATATATATAATAATATACAATACAGAAATAAAAAAAACCCCGAGAAATGGACTTGGCTCTGGAGATATTCGACACTCTTTGCCTCGACAGGCTTTATGCTGCGGCATTTCCTAGAACCCAAGTCTGGAACCCAGTCATCGCAAAGTCCCTGGGCCTCCAACTTCAGCCATCTTATTCAATACCCACGGCAGCCGATCCAACAACAATCAACTCCACAGCTTCGGCCTTTATTTCGAGTGCACAGTCCTTGGCCCAAGCGTTCGAGGTCGCTACGCAGCATGTCTACGGCGAAGAAGGCTTTTTAATGCCGCCCTCGGCCTACGTCGCAGCTTCTGCGTTTGCCCGCACAAACTGGATCCGGCAGCTCGTGTCGCTCACATTCATCGTGACCGTCTTTGGCGCCATTTTGTATCTGGCTACCGCTGGGCTGAGCTACGTGCTCGTGTTCGACAAGGAAAATATGAAGCACCCAAAGTTTCTCAAAAGCCAAATCAACATGGAAATAAGGCAGGCGCTCGAGTCGATTCCGTTCATGTCACTTCTCACTGCGTGCTTCTTTGTGACCGAGCTCCACGGGCACTCCAAGCTTTACTGGCGCATCGATGACTACCCCGTGTGGTACCTATGGCTGCAGTTCCCGTTGTTCATCATGTTTACAGATTTTGGCATCTATTGCATTCATCGCGGCTTGCACCACCCAGTTCTTTACAAACGGCTGCACAAACCGCACCATAAGTGGATTGTTTCGACACCCTTTGCGTCCCACGCGTTCCATCCGCTCGACGGGTTTTTACAGTCTGTGCCTTACCACTTGTTTCCGTTTGTGTTTCCCTTGCAAAAGGGGTTGTATGTGCTATTGTTTCTGTTTGTGAATGTGTGGACAGTCATGATCCACGATGGTGACTACTTGGCGCGCGACCCTGTTATCAACGGTGCTGCGTGCCATACTGTGCATCATCTGTACTTTAATTACAACTACGGGCAGTACACGACGCTATGGGACCGTATTGGACGGTCCTATCGCAAGCCAGACGACGAGCTTTACAACAAGGACCTGAAGAACGACAAAAAGACGTGGAGCGCACAGGCTGCCAAGATGGAGAAGATTGTGAAGGAGGTGGAGACTGAGGACAACCGCGTGTACTTGAGCGACGAGACTGAAAAGAAGCAGCAGTAGAACATGTAATGAGCATAATAAAAGGACATTTCGTGCCTGTTTGATAACTTTTGTTGGACTTGGACACAGGCCAATTGCTACGGTGTTGGATCCATTTAAAATGACATTCCACCTAAACTTAAGACGGATTCATTCCATCCCCCTTGACCTCATTTCGAAAAAAAAAACTAAACAAATTTAATTTTCACTTTTTTTTTCATTTTCATAACACCACAATCCAAACAACCACATCACCAGCAACATCATTCTCACCATGTCCAACGTTACTCCAGGCAAGAGCCCTTCATCTCCTGCCATAGACGTCTCTGTGAGTGCTTCTCAACTGTAAAGCATGTCAATAACAGACCACTAACCTTATTATCTAGAAACTGTCGCCACAAGAACTGCGTTTGTACAAGCTATATGGCAAACTCCCTTCCCACATCGGGTTCCTGAACAAGAAGCTTCAGGAGCGCAAGTTCTTTGATTCTGGCGACTATGCCATGTCCAAGGCAGCTCAGCAGAAGCAAATGGAGGAAGACCAGCAACAACAACAGGCTCCACGGTTACAGCTTCAACAAGACCAGCAGTCGATATCCAAATCATCAATCGCTTCAAATTACTCAGACTCCTCGTCTAATGCATCTCCGTCTCCTTCGTCTCCTGCGTCTGCTCACCAGCAACAACAACAACCACAACACAATACACATACTCCTTCGTTAGCCGAACTCTCTGTGGGCTCTTTACATCCGGAGCCTGAAGACATTCCTCATCATGGCCAGGTCTTGCCGACATCTTCGTCTGCACAATCGTCAGTGCTGTACCCATCTTCGACGGTGACGGCCACTGTGCGAGAACATAGCTCGTTGCATGAGCAGAGCACGGAGGATGACTATGAATACGAAGTCAACAAAGATGGAGAAATCAAATAGAATTGTTTGTTCGGTTAAGTTTTTTTTTTTCTTTTCTTTCCTTCTCATGAATTCATGATTTCATGTTCCGAGGACATGTGAATTGCACCACTTCACGAGAGTGTGCGCATTATCGCCGCTCCATGATTGACGTGAAAAACGATTCGTCAAAATATTAATTTCATTCAGTTTCGCCTGTTTAAATTGAACAAATTATATCATGACCTCGATCTCTTTATTTTAATTCTCATTTCTCTATTTCCTGATTTATCTGCTCAGTTCAATTCCCATAGTAAAGCTTAAAAAAACAAAATGCCCTTCAAAGCCCTCGGCCTCCCCGTAATCGACCTCTCCCTCTCCAACGACCCCGAAACAAAACCGCAACTCCTCGCTGACCTCAAGCACGCCCTTTTCACTGTTGGTTTCCTCTACCTCGTCAACCATGGCCTCGAGAAAGAGTCCGACGCCATGCTTGCGCTCGCCCCAAAGGCCTTTTCAATCCCCACTGACGCCGAAAAGAAACAAGTAGCCATGACCAAGTCGCCACATTTCGTGGGGTACACGGCGTTGGGAGCCGAGGTCACAAACTTGCAAACCGATCTGCGTGAACAGTATGATTTCGGGTCAGTTACGCGTGCCCCAGACCAGACAGAGTTTGAAATCGATGAGCAGTGGCGAAGGCTAGCTGGGCCGTCCCCTTATATTGCGGATTCAATCATTCCTGGATTCGAGTCTACTGTCAAAGCGTATATCCATGGCCTGGGTGAGGTGGCGGAACAGGTTTTGAAACTTGTTGCTGAGTGCCTCAATCTGCCTACAGAAACGTTGTTGGAGTTCCAGGGCGACATGAACCGGCTCAAGATTGTCAAGTACCCTCCACCGGCCCAGTCGAAAACTGGTGAAGATGCCGCCGGCATTACAAACACAAATACCAACGGTACCATCGACGGATTAAGTCCAACCCTCCACAATGGAGCTGCATTCCAAGGTGTGGGCCCCCACAAAGACTCCTCCAACCTCTTTACCTTCGTCCTACAAGACCCCGTGGGCGGTCTCGAGGTTCTGAGCAGCGCGGGCGACTGGATCCCCGCCACACCCGTCCCCGGGTCCTTCGTCGTCAACATTGCGCAAGGGTTTGAAGCTCTCACGGGCGGCAGGTGCAGTGCCACTACGCACCAAGTAGTGTCCCCGGACCCCAAGCTGGGGGTCACGAGGTACTCGATTCCTTATTTCCATGCGGTGCGCCTCGATTTGACAAGAGAGATGATCCAGAAGCAGTTGAGCTTTATTGCGGGTCGCATACCGGAGCCTGTGGATGAAAAGAAGAGGGAAGTGGATGTCCCGAGTGAGTTTATTAATCCAAAGTACAAGACTGTAAGTTTGTTCATGTTGTTGGTGTTAACTACCGGTATAGGTGCTAACAAAAATTGATAGTTTGGTGAAGCTCACCTGCGAAACAGAATCGTGAGCCATAAGGATGTTGCTGAAATCTGGTACCCCGAGCTCCACAAGAGATACAATCTTAACCAGGAGTAACCAGTCAGTCTACTAAAATCAAAAAGTACATATGCCAGTAGTCGTTTAGTAAAAAAAAAAAAAAAAAAAAAAAAAAAAAAAGAAGCTTTAATCCATATATCCTTCTACTCTGTATACATAATTACTTGGGCCCGGCGGCTGCTAGCTGCCATGCCGGAATGCTTACCCGTGGAGCAGGTGTAGACGTCCCCGAAGTTGACGCCGACCCTGACGCTACTCCAGCCACTTGTCCCGGTCCAGCTGTTCCACTCCCCGAACTCCCCAGCCCATTTCCAATCCCACCACTCGGCCCTACCGCTGCAGCCGTCACACTTGGCACCACCGCCGCCGCTGCCGCTGCCGTCGTCGTCGCTGCCGGGGCCATCGTCACCACTGGCGCTGGGGGCGACACTCTAATCCTCGTAGCCACCAACTGTTTCAACGACTTCAACTCAGCCCTCACATCCTCCAACGCCACCCTCTGCACCTCCGCATGCCTCTTCACCGCGCCCGGTACCTCCGCTTTCACAGTCTCCACCTGCGCCATGATCACCTTCAACTCCCCCTCCCTCGCCTTGATATTCCGCTGCACCTCCTTTACCGCCTCCTTCACCTCATCTACCGCCAAAGAAACCTTCGCGGCGCGCTCCGCCTCTGCCGCGTGTAAAGACGCGGTCTCGGCCTCGAGTTGGGTCAGTAACGTGCTAGCGCGCGCAAACTCGGCGTCGAGTGCGGATTTGTCGGTGTTGAGAGCCGCGGGGGTTTGCGGCAGCAGCAGGGGTGCGAGGTACCGCCGCGCGAGGGTGTAGAGACCGTAGGTGACGCCGACGGAAACGGTGGCCATGATGAAGTGGTCGCGCCAGTCGCGGCTGGGAAGAGGGGGAGGTTGAGTGTAGGTCACGTAGGCGGGAGGTTGTTGAGGTATCGGTGGTGAGAAGGTGTTGTTGTTGTTGGTGTTGGTTGCGGTGCTGCCACTGGTGCTGCCACTGGTGCTGCCACTGCTACTGCTTGCACTATCGCCTCCAGCACTAGCCAGTCTCAAGGCTTCCTGTACCTCTTCTGGTGTCAAATCTTTCGACTCCAAAAACTCAATCTTTTTCGCGAGAGGAGCGGACGACACTTGAGGGTCGTTTAGAAAAGTAACGGCGGATGAGACCAAGTCTTGCCGAATGTCTGACATTGTTTTTTTTTCTTCTTGTTATTTCCTTTCCTTTCCTTTCCTTTCCTATGGGCTTGATCTAACTGTGTGAGTATGGTTGTTTGTATGGATCGTATTATCTGATTCACAAAATGTCGTTGAAGCTGAACAATTGATCAATTGAACTTGAACTTGCACTTTGCACTGTAATCGTATGGGTAAGGGTATAGACCTCGGCTAAACGGCGATTTATCACGAATCACCAGTCTTCGATCCATGCTACCCAGGTCCAGCTGCGAAATTCAATTAATACAAAAGAATCGGGTATATATGGTTTACCGGCACTTCATGCGCTTTTACACAGCTCTAACATTTTGTATTTTTGCAGTTTGGAACTAGACTCGTTGCTGAAAAAGACGTCGGTCGACTGGATCATGCAGGAAGAAGGGGAATAGAACTAGAACTATAGAAGCATTGCATTTATTCGGATTAAGTATAAAGAATGAACAAAGTGTATTACAATTGATGCGATTGCAAACAGGGTTTACTGAAGAGTTGGTTAAGGCTTACAAGCAGGGAGAGTAGTCTACTGCAGTTTATAAACTTTGCCAAAAAAAAAAAAAAAAAAAAAAACAGTGTTTGGTCCATTTAGGCTACCACAGACCACTGTCGCACGGCAGACTGGGGTAAACTCTGGGCTGGACTAGAGTAAAATCTGGGGTAGAGTAAAACAATTTATACTTCAATATTTATTTCAATATTTACTCGAGACTTGCCCTTTATATTTGTACTATTTCTTTTGAAATTAGACTAGCTAATAGACCCTTAGTAAATCTCTTTAAACTCTTCAAATTCTCTTGCTTTGAAATAGGTTATTCCATACTTAAAAAAATAAAGTTGAAATACGCAAAATAACTGTCAAATAACTGTCAAATACTAATCAAATACCAATCAAATAACAGCCAAATGACATTACACAATAAAATCAGTTCCAACTGTAACTTCAATTTTCACTTTCCAAACAAAGCTGGGCCAGATGTCACTTGAGAGAAAAACTTCACTTAACGTCATTTTATTTCTACATTGTATAATTATGCTGGTACGCTTGGCAAAATACTGAGCAGCGAGATGGCACTACGGTAACAGAAATCAGTACAATCTTCTATACAGTGAGAGTGACGAGGACTGGAGGACGGAGAGAGGATAAAATTTTTTTTCACTCTTAAAACATAGACAAAAGTCACCGAAAGTAATAATTACCGGTAGCTAATGAATTAGAATTACAACAAAAATAAAAAACTCCTTTTTCACTCTCACTTTTCCTTTGTATTGTGGAAGTTTGTTGGTTATCTCGAATTGTATTGAATTCTTAGCACTTTTTACAAAAGCCATTTATTAGTACTCTATACTTGCTTATATATATTTTATACCGGCAAATCCAATCCCTAACACTTGTGGTATATTTTTGATTGGCGGAAATTTCTCTTTCCTCTCCGTCCTTGACTCCCCGGTATCTAAATTAGTATAGTAAAATTGCTGTTCCTGTTTCTTGACGTTCCGTTCATGTGGTACAATTGCCCTATTTTGTGCCCAGACAGACTGAAGTTCTCTAATTGACATGACGTGAACTCTTTCATAACCATCTCCTCTTGGCACTTTCTTTCTTCAGTTAAGTGTCTACCTGTTAAAGCTCCTAAGTGTTATGCACGTTGCACACAACTTCATGACGTGAATTTCCTCCTCGCTATATACCTTTGTATTAGACTTTGTAAAAATCAAGCTCAAAAGAAGTACTGTAATCTTCTTAAGTTTTTCCAGCATGGCTTTCCTTAATCAAGATCTCTTTAACCTCTTTTAAGGTCTTTCAAGGTCTCTTGGCCTTTTAAAGGTCCATATTTAGATTTAACTTTAACTTGAAACCTTGTTTATATTTCCCTTAAAAAGCAGGTTTCTGCCGGCCCTATTTTCAATTGAGTCGACTTATAATGGGACAAGCTTAGAAAGCCACTCCGATCTTGTCATTATCTCTCACTGTTTTTCAATTCTTCAAAAACGACCTACTTTTTTCTGCATATTTATTATTGAGATCACAATTGCTTTATCTTATAGGGCAGGTATCCAACTCATGAATTCATATATTAGCGCACTCAGCCTTCGAAACATCTTTTAATACACTCAATACTAGCGTCTTTTTCCAGGAGCTTAGTATTTGGTGGTGCCCGGCCCAATTCACACATGTCAATTTTACGATGCCCGTTGGAAATAGTAACCATGATTGCTGAGTACCTGCTCGACATGGAGTACTGCCACAACACGGAATTTGCAATTATTGACTTGAAATATCCAAACCAGGTCCAGGATTCTAACAGCGCTCGAATGCTTTCTCATACCTGCAGGCAATTGAGATCATATGTCGAGCCCTCCATGTTCAAAACCGTCATGGCTGGCCCAATGGACTTCCCACACATTCCCAAATTCGATAAAGAACATCAGGTCCGAATATTTTCAGAGACCGATAATTATCACCATGAAATTTTAAGAAACAACTTGTATTGGGTGGCTTCATATGGACCAGGCCTTGACAACAGCTTGATTCACGTGCGCCATCTGCACATGCATCTGGATATTGAGCAGTTCAACTACAGGCAAAAACATTCCGTATTTCATCATACTATGGATTTAATCGGCCCCCGGTGTATGCCTGGCCTCGAAGAGCTTAGCATCTCATTAGCAAGTGGGGACGAGCGAAAGTCTCTCAGAGCTGTTGCAGACTCGATAAAAACTTACAAGACCTTTATCAAAGTTCACATGACCCTTAAAGTCGGATACCACGAGGGCCATAACTATTACGATACCCAAAGTGATTGTTGCGCTATGCTAAATGAGTCTCCACAAAGAAATCGCATCAAGTCACTGTTTCTGGACTTTAGTTTCTATAACGAGTTCATTGTCCGCTCATATGTCAACGAAGTAAGATTTCTAAGAGGTTTGGAAGTGCTCAAATTTCACAACTTTGAAGTACCAGTGCCCTTTACTGGAAGTCGCTATAATCCAATATCAATCAGACCCGTTGGAGACTTTGACTTGATTGCATGTACCAGTAACCTACGACAGCTTCGAGTGTTTGAATTTTGGATGCCTTTAGACAGACCACAAGTAAACATCCTGACAGGCTTACTAGCGCCTAATCTTTTACACCTTATCATATCCACACACTGTCTGCAAAGCGTTCGATGGAATGAAGGCTGTTTCGACAGCATCACAAAGCTCGAACTACGAGAGGATACATATAAGCTTGCCAACATTCAAAGGACACTGAGGCAGTTCCGAAACCTCGAAACATTATTTTTCCACTCCTGCAAACATGATCCCAGCCCAATTCTCAAAATCATTGTTGAATGCAATCCCAAGCTTGTCAATGTTGGATTCGGGGGCCTCAGAATACAGTACCTTTCTAAAGTCATTCCTCTCCTTTCCAAAATACATGTTTTGGATTTAAAAAACTGCCGGTGGTTCTACAACCAAATTGACTATGTCAATTATTTCCTGTCCACGGAGCTTGCTCGCTACGACAGGGGCGTTGAGCAATACTTTTTAGTCCGCTACATTGCGCGCAAATGTTGGTGGCTTAAGGAGTTACATCTGCCCATGTGCGGGAACGACCCCAAAGCTTCTATCCACCCGGTACTGTTGTATGATCTTGTCAAGTGCGGGCGGCTGAACCCACACCTGAGGCGGATTCACTTTTATGCAGTTGCATTGTGGCCGAGAATGCACCACCAGCCGTTTCAGCTAGATGACTTTGAGGCCCAATTTTGTTGGTGGGCAAAGACGTCTACCAATAATATTTCTCATTACTTTGTTTTTGATGTTGCAAAAGTTCGGAGGCTGCCCAATTTGTTGGCTCATGTTTGTAATGTAATTGAGGGGTCGATAGCTAAAGCTCTTTACATGAGCCAAATTCGGGGATACAATAGGATGATGAGGACCACTTGAAGACGGATGATGGTGTCGACAAGGGCATTAGTTAAGAGCTAGAGACTCTACCGGATAATGAGAGGCGCGGCGGGTCAAGATGCCAAAAAATTAAAAATAATTGTAAAAATTGCAGTACAGTACATAAAAACACAACAATTCATTAATATAGGACACTAGAAGAACATTATAATCACAACGAAGAATAACATGCCAATGTTTACATTGATGACAATTAATTCAGGTGGATATTTGCTATATGAGTCCAAATTGTAAGCCGCAGCCAAAGAGCAAAGAGTTTCTAAGGAAAAGACAGCAAAACACAGCTATTAGTGCCCTCCCATATGTAGCTACTCACAAGACTCACATTATATATAAGCATATAGTATAGTAAATTGTGTTCCTATTATTTCAAGTCGAAGCTTAGCACTGACGTATCACAATCACACTTCAATCGCCTAGTCTACCTTGCTCTTATTATTCTCTCCTAATTATATCCAATCATCAATTAATTATTCCCTAGCTTGCGATCCGATACAAAGCGACACATCATGTAGTCTACCAGCGCGCGGTACTGCAGTAAAAAAAAAAGATCTGTAAACCAGCCATTTAGAGAATTAGACTAAGACAACGATTTAGACCTCCCAGCAGCGAGCAGCTAGAGAATATCCCTGGATTAGGGTTTTAGCACCACCACCGCTTTTGTTATGATAGTGAGCGGCTGAGATGCTTTTCCCTCCTTAGAGTCCTTAAGCTTACCGTTATTCTTGTTATCGTTACATTCCACGGGCCGAGCTAACAGTCTTCTTGTATACAAATCGTTACCGTTAGCGTCTCACTTAATACATCGTACTTAAGACACTCTCCCAAACCCAAACTGGCCGTAGCTAGTATAGAGTTTGAGGCCAGCTCGCTTCTTAAGCGTGCAATATACGGTAGTCTATATATATCGATCCCGTAAATTGGTAGCTATGTACACACGCGGATAGAAATAATGGTTTAGACTCCCAGTCTCCCACGGTTCCACCTTAGACTCTTTCCCTAGTTAAAAGTCTAGCAGAACTTTCAATATCGTGATCCAGCAGCAGTGCACCATAGAATTTACGGTAAATACTGTATATCTATTATCTATAGTCAACGCGGTGTTTCAATTCTAGTAATTTTTTTTGTTTTGGCATGGAAAAAGCTAGACTAGACTAGGTATGAATACTGAACTAGTGACAGCAGTACAACCGAAACCCTGTAGGGCCTGTAGCACAATACGTACGTAATTTGTTTCTTGAAAAGGATGGCTAGTCTACCGGCCAGCCGCGGAAGTTCTCTAATAGCTAGTCTAATGGCTAGTCTAATAGTATGCTCTAGTGGGCCAAGCCGCCAAGTAGTGGGACAGCACAGCTATGCAAAAATTTGCAAACAACCGATCATGGGCAGCTTCAAAAAACAAACAAAAAAGAAGTTATAACAGTAGTACAGTCTAACCTTAATCTGGGGGTAAACAGCATGTCTAAGACGATAGATCTAGTACGTAGACGAGAGACACACGAGACTATGCCTTGCTCGCTCGTTTTGGGGCATGTCTAAGCTCTAGTCTACCCAACTCTACTGTATTAGCCTACATTGCGTGACTGGAATTGGGACTGAGGGTCAGGCTCTGGAGGGGCTGGAGGGGGGTAGCTGAAATGCATTAGCCTATGTGTTGCAGTGAGTCGCACTAAACTCTAGCTGCTTGATCTTTCGCTTAATCTTAGATTCCATCTAGTTACATCATCATCTGAATGAATACTGTACAAATGATTAAATATAAAAAAAAAACACGAGGACTTGAATCATTGTTGAATGTTATGACCCTTCATTCATTCGCTGTAGTAAAATAACTCTGACCCTATATACGTAGTTTTTTGTGACCAGCCTTCTTTTGGAACTGCCGTTAGACGTTTCAGAACACCCACAACCTAAAATCTCAAACATTTGTTTGACTGGCGAAAAAAACAAAAACAGGTTGTTACAAAAGCATTGCACCAAACCCCATATGGTTGACCCCTCGAGCAAGATATCGTTGTTGATCCTTGAAAAAAAGTGGGAATATCAAGATATTATATGAAGGAATCGCTTGGAACAGAAGTCAACGAGACGTACAGTAATACACGGTAGATCTCACGGAGGCTGTGAGGTTCTGAAATGAATTCATTCCATGTGCACATGAGATTACAGATCAATATATAGTATTATATACAGCACGTCGACATATATTCTGTGCATATGTATTCTAAAATGGGCGTGATCATGGCAGGGAGGTTAACGAAACAATGGAATACTGTAACTCAAGTACTGTACGCATTAACAGCAACGGCTAGCTCGGTGCCTGCCAAAATAAACTTAGTGTGCTTAATACAGCACGGCTGCAGTGCTACCACTCAACTGCATAGCATTTGCAAGACAATCGGGACAAGATCGGGATCTGTCATCTGCAAGAAAAGTTCCGCTAGCTATAAACTGGCCTAATCACAATTAAGTACAGTAGCTAGCTAGCTAGTGTAGATAATTTACTAAATGGTCTAATTACCAATTGTCAACGAGTCTAGTCTGTCTTTGCTTGTAATTGCAACATAGTTGAACATACTGCAGGCTCTGCATATATACAGTAGCTATTATCTGGTTATAATGAATATATTCACGGCAGCGTCGTGGCCGGCCGGTGAGTTTGCAATATTGCACCGAGAGCTTAAACAATATATATGTCCGACTCGTCACAGTATTTACGCAACAATTGATGGCACCGGTGTTCAGTGTTCTGTGCTTACTTGAGCTGGCATTTGCCTGCTAATCTCTGGATAGTTGGAGGAATTCAGCCTAGCAAACTAGCCAGGCCCTGACACCTTAAGCTTAACCGTCCCAACGTCCCTTACGTACAGTACTAGGGTCTACTAAATTTAAAAAAAAGTGAAGAATTTGACCGGTTCAAATTTAAATTTAAATTTCATTTTAATTTCTCTCTTTTTATAGACATTCCAAGCGACGATGCTCTGCATATGTTCACGCGCACTAAATCAACTTGATTGGGCGTGTGCGCATGTAAAGAACTCTAACTGCGCAGCAACTGCACAGCAAATGCACAGCAACTGCACAGGGATGGCTTATCAACTGCAGCACAAGGACTGCATGCACAACTGTAAAAACAACCTTTCTTTTCTTTTGCGCTGTAAACGGAAGCTCTGGAATTAGTTTATTAAACACTCAACAACTCAGACCAGTCTTGACCAACATACACCGGTATTCCATATGCCCTCATGACTATACATCACTTATCGCTTTCCTGCTTTGTACGTAAAGTTCAAGTCACGGTTTACCCCACGAATATTCAACGCCCGCCCTTAACGGCCTTTGAGCACCAAAACAGGCATACACATGTGGGCTGATGTCAAGAAAATGGCAATCAACAGTATCCAACACTACACTACTACGTAGTCTAGTGACTCTAGCTAGTCGACTTGAGCAGGCCCTACTGTAAGTAAAAATTAAAGAATCCTTGTGTCGACTCTGTCTTATCTTGTCGATCTGTAATGAAAACGTAACTGAAGTTAACTCTTAAGTAAATTTAGAAAAAGCTCGGTCGTAGTTCTAACCACAAAGGCATGGTCCGCTGTCTTGGCCTGTTAGGTATCTGTCCTGTATGCGCCGACAATACTACCTGATGTAAGTAGTCTAGACTTGCTGTCCAAAGTCCAGAGTCCAGACTCAAAGATCTCGAGGCTTGGACTATAGATTAAAGTGGCAAGTTGCAACTGTCTTTTTCATCAACCGGTCGTTGCTTGTCTAATCATTGTCTAATCATTGTCTAATGCGTAAAGCGCAACTTTAAACAAGCCGCATGTTCCTGTCTCACCAGAGCCCAAACAGATCTAGCTAGGCCTAGTTGCCAAGGTAAAAACCGCCCTCATTCAGAAGTTACCAAGAACTTCTTACCACGAGAAAGCTAACGCTATTAATACGTATTAATTTTACAGTTGCCTAGGTAAACAATTAATGGCAAAGCGTTTTTCCTGGGCGCCGCTCCTGGCCAATATCTTTATCGAGGCTAGACCCAAGATCTAGAATTGTCTAGCCTAATCCGGAACACAGCATAAACTATAATTAAGCTATGCATGCACACCTACAGCTGGTAGTCTACATCAAACCTAAAGAAGCTAATCTTTAATTATAACTCTACACAAGTGCCGATAATTAATACTTGAAGAGTTGAACTGAACTGCTGGTTACAGTTTCTTTTTCAAATTCTTGACCATTTTCATGATATTTTCATGATATTAACACCGGCCAAATGCCAGGCATTTCTGAAGTCCTTCATTTTGGACTGCACTGCGAAATGAGGCCCTCATGTCATAACTGGCATGTATTTCAATTATTTCAGTTGCAAAGACTATATATAGCTCTTCAATCCCTTCTCTTTCAGGGCTTTTGCCCAGGTTTGTGCAATCGCTTAAAATTATTGCTTTCTATCTGTAATATTCACTAAATGGCAGCTTCTTCGGCTCTTCAGCATCTTTCCGTATACAAAAGCCCTAGCGGTCCTACTTCAGCTGTTACCTCAAATGTGTCTCATTTGCCCACAAGACGCGCAGAGCTGCCGTCTCCACGCATCTCACATGAAACGGTCTCAAAAATTGGTAAAAAGACATTTTCTCAAAATTCGGGCCGCATAAAGAAACGAAAACCACTTCAACTTACCATAGTGCCTCCAGAAGGAATCGAGTACTTCATCAAGCAGGCTTCGCACAGCTACAGCTGCGGAAATGGGATAGTCGAGATCTATCAAACCAGCTGCATGCTTAAAAAGGGAGCAACTAGTGCAACTGCAATAAGGACATCTACTGCCTGCTGTTTTACTCGCACTACAGGGCGTACCTATAGTAATGGGTTTTCAAAGGCATCGACCCCAGGGTCGGCTACCAGATTGGTATCTCGGCGCAAACCAATCTTACCTCATAGTGCTGCTACCTCAAGATTTACTGAGATTTCTGCCGCTGCATCTGCTGCTACAACTTGTGACTCTTTTCCAGTCCTATCGTCAACTTTTTCATCGTCTCCTACAACCACTTTTGAACTTTCGCAAGCCCACGAGTACCCTTTCGTTTTAAGCAGCAGTAGCAGCAGCAGCTATATTTCTCTGTCTTGCGATACGCCCGTTAACGCTTCCCACGATTACTCTCTAAAGCTAGGCGAGCTGCTGGCTTCGTTTGAGCATAGCGACAGACTTGTGACACCTGTATCACAAAAACTCATGAAATCTGGTCAACCATTGTCGTCTCACACTGAGTCAATTCATCATGGCAGTATCTCCATAATGGCAGACAAAGGAGTTTTAACACCAACCATCAAGTGTCACTTGTTTGAATCTAGCTGCATAACTCCGGCTCGTACGCGGTTTATGGTCAAGGAACTTGCATCCCCCTTGATATCGCTGCAACATAATCCTGAAAACTGTCAGGCTTCTGATTCTCCCCCTAGGACTCGATCTGAGTCTCCTAAGCCCATCACCCTGCCTAAGACTATCCCCCCTAAGCCCACTTCCCCTATAGTGCCCGCCTCACAGAAATTGCTCCAGCCTCCCCCTACTGTATCAACCTCATTTCAAAGCATGGCTGTCACCGAGCCTTGCAACACTCTTAGCCCTCCATTTCAGGTTCAAAACATTCCCGACGCCCAGCAGCCCTGGGACGAAAATGCCAATATCTGGGACTTGCCGTTGCTTTCACATAGCTCTACTACATCAACCATTTCGGACTATTACTTTCACCAACACCTACTTTCTTCTCCATTGACCCCCATCATGTCATCTCCGCCTCAGTCTAATTACCAATTTATGAGCGACAACTTTCCAGAAAGCAATGAAGCGTTAATGCCTCGCAATCAGTATAATAAGCGTACAGAATCCGAACTTCTTGACGCGACTGCCGCGTTCCAAGAATTTGGAGACTCGTGTCAGACCCGACACCCGCTAGGTGTCGGAAGTCCGAGTAATAAGCTCGAATAGGGACGCGTTGCTATTCGGATGTGTGTACAATGAAATAAGATGGTTTGAATCGAGCTAAATATCTCTTATGAATGAATGTTAATATATATCTGAAGGAAGATTCCCTAAGCGAGATGCTAGGCACTTACTTCTTCTTAAAACGAATGTCTTCTCTGGG
>JAJMKT010000217.1:0-36283 GCA_030563985.1 Geotrichum restrictum
TGAAAAGAGCTATAGAGTGCGGGAATCATGACCCTGTCGGATAATAGTACGGACCCTTTTGGGAGTTCTCTCGTCTCTGTTCTGGAGCTGTTCCGGAGCTGTTCCGGAGCTGTTCTGTTCCGTTTTGTTTTTTTGTCTCATCTTCTCAAGTAACTTTCAGAACACCAACGTATTTACTAGAACAGTTGATGCTGAAATTAGACTATATACTGGTATACTATAATTACTATTAATTGTATTGGCAATACTTAACTTAAAACGCATATCATTACTTCTTTACTCTTCCTCCTCGGCATCTTTGCTCTTCTTCAGCTCGAGCGCATTGCCCGTAATGCGGTAGTACAGATCCTTCACGTCGTCTGTGGTCGTCTCAAAGTGAGAGGTTGCATCGTACGACTTGGAAATGTACACATTATCCTTAGTTCCGTCCTCAATGGGCTCGTAAATATCTGCAATTCCCATGAAAGTTTCCTCTCGTGGTCCAAGGAGCTTAAATGCAGGCTCAATTTCCACGTGTGGATTTTCCGTCTCAATCACAGTTGAAATAATGGCAATGTACTGTCCTTTGGAGCACACAAGGTGGGTTCCAGACAGCACAGCAATGTAAATGTCGTTCTTACGCTTAAGCTGGTTTTGGGGGATAATCAATTGCAGCGAGTCAATGTTATCAGTGTCAGGAACTGGATGGTTCAAAATGCACATGGCACGGATTACGCGCTGGCCAGTCTTGCGGACCTTATCAGGAAAGTAGGTTGGGTCTCCAATGACAATAGGTGCTTTGGCCACCTCTTCTCCGGATCTAATGCCAACAACCTTACCAGATTCATCGTAAACGGCCTCGTCAATGGGCTTATTAAGCATATAAGTGCCTCCATGGACAGCAGACATGCGCGCAAATGCTTGAGGAAGTTCTCCCAATCCGTACAGAGGATAAATGTATGGAGACTTGCCATAGCGTGCAACTGAGTGGAGATACAAGATGATGCGTTGGATAGTTTCACGCGCAGGCTTCTCCAAGTAGTCATCGGTGGTCCATGTAGCCATAGCGTGGCCTACAAAATCACGAGTACCAGGCTCAAGTCCAAACTTGGTGTAGATTTCGGTCATGGTGGTCTTGTCCAGATTGTACCCCTTATGAGTGGAAGCAACCTCTTCGTCGTAGTTTCCCACAAACTCAATGAAGGCCATCAAGCGACGTTTTTCAAGCAATCCCATGAGAGGGGATTTGATGGCTTCGGTTTGCGTAGAAGGAACCTTGGCAATCTTGCCATCCTGGTACACATAAGAACCAGAGATCTGGGTGAACTCCAAGTAAGGAAGAACATCGGTCTGGGTCAAGATCTTGGTCAATTCTCCGCCAGCCATGACAAACTTGGGAATCAAGTCAAAGTTCCAGTCACGGTCTTTGCCGAGGGATGCAGGGACCTCTTGGTTGGGTCTAAACTTTTTATATAGTTGAGTGAGGTTCAAGGAGGCACTCTCTCTAAAATACAGTTAGACGACAAAGGAAAATAGCAATTGGCGAAATGACTTACGCCCCGTAATGATCTTGACGGTCGATATGGAGAACTTTTTTGCCCTCAACACTCATGATTCCGGAGAGAATGCATTCGGTCAAGCCTACATGATTAGCTGTCAGGGGGTGCCATAAGGGGTATGGGCGCAAAACCTACCAGTTCCTAGTAAAAGAAGTCAGTAATGAAGTAGCAAAGAACACAAGTAGGATTCTCCCGGTGCATTGATGAAAATAGTCAATGCTAGGGAGAGTTAGGGGGGATTTTTGGATCAAGCTTACCTAGGACAATAACATCGTAGTTTTCATCCATTATGCCTTGAATTAATGGTGCAAATATATGGCAATTAGAAGTTTAAAGAGTGTTTTAGACGAGAATAAACGCGACAGTAAAGATTATGACAATTGCTAAAATGCAAACTGGTCTATAGTAAAAGGAGAGGAGCTTAGGAAGATTTAAGCAAAAAGATCAAAGCGATTCAAATCGAACTGCAGTGGGCAAGGGCTCTCTGAAATGAAATTTCCCTATTACTTCAGCAATGACCGCATGCATGGTCTCGTAGGCAACGGAGTGACTTTTTTCATATAGCGGAGGAGTTTAAGATGTGTTTGAGTAGAAGATAGTTAGCGATTTTGTGTTGGTGCGATGTTGAGAAGTTGAGAAGTTGAGAAGTTGAGATGTTAAGGTGTTGATGATATGTTAAGAAGGTGTTGATGGCATTTAAGTCCCAGCAACAAACGACTCTATACTGAGTATACACTAGTCTAAGGCTATTCAACGACTACATCAGTTATACATGTGCTGTGGCCTTGAATAATGAGCACAGCAGATGTCAAGATTCTAGCGCTTTGGCTGTGCATTGTCTACCGGTAGGTCAATCAGTTGGACACTTGGCCAATATTAATATTTCCATGTATATCATGTCCCCTAACCACCCCTCAACCCTAAACAGGCAATGTATCACAAAGCCATAATTTGCGAATATCCTGGAGTCATCACTACGTATAAACTAAGTCCATTTGAAAAAAAAAATGATTAAGGAGCAGAGCATTGCTATTTGTGGCGCGTTTAGAGTCTCTAGCAAATTGATAAATACTACAGTTTATAATGAAGCATGAATTAAACTGGTACAGGCTATTTTTTTGCTCAATTTCATGACAGACCTGACCCATATGCTGAATGCATAAAAGATGGTAGACTATCAAAATGAAAATTACAATTTGTAATCAGGAGTTCGATTAAGGGGAATCCTCTCCAGGCGATATCTACCAGGTACAGTAGCTAACCAGGTTACCAGACTCTCTGCTGCCGAACCTGCCCCGTGGAATCAAGAATCATGATGAAGCATGGATAATTGATATGGGTACAAGTACACGTTCACTTTATGAACGAGTGTTAACGTCGTATAGCCATATAGTATACATATATATATCGGCCTACACTAAACGAGCTTTGATCGGAGACCAGCGTGTAAACATGCCATACCGGTACACGTATTGTTCTGTACCCGTAAACGTAGGCCTATAAGACTGTAGAGACTCTACTAGAGAGTGCTAGTTCCTCAAACAAAATCAGTCCAAGAACCCAAGAACCCAAGAACCATCTCATATTAGACTAGTTAGCATAAGAGAAGAGACCCAATATTTTGCTTCACCGGTAAACTTTCAAGTCTCGTCATTAGACTACCGGTACATATGTGAATAGAAGACGCAGCGAAATGTCCTTCCCCGTCACACATCAAGAGTCAGTCGACTGCTAGACTAAGAATGGATTGTCTGTTGTGGGGCTCTGATATCGGTACTCCAAATTTTCTCCATCTCCCTTCACCGTATACCGGTATGGCAGATACCGGTACTTTATTTTAAATCGCCTACATACAACGGATCCAACAGAACCTGGTCCTAGGACTCGCACTGTGCTGAATAGTACATTGGAAAGACACCGTAATTACTGTAAGCCCATGTTAACAATTGATGAAGAACTGCGTCCATGTTTACTGTAAATGTAGAGAACACCAAAAATCGGTAAAAAGATTCAATATTGAAACTGAAAAAAGTATACTGTACGTATATATATAACACTATGCTACAAAATTTGGTCCATTAATAGAAAGCTAACTAAGGTTACCAAACTGAGTAAATAAATAGGAAAAAAAACCTCAATCACTAAACTCCTCCTCATCCTTATGCTTATGTTTATCCTCATCATCATCACTGTCAATTTTGAGCTCTTCAAGGCCAATTAAAGGCAAACCTCCGTTATCGTCCTCATCTTCATCACTCACCTCATCTTCATCATCATCTCCTTTAGCTGGAACATTCCGCTTATACAACTCCACCTCGCGACGAAGTTCTGGATCTTCCTCAACCTCAAGCAGAAACTCTTCAAAGTCCCGGTTTTGGCGTTCAAAGGCAGCTTCGTCTCGGCGCTTACCCTGCGATGGCTGAGGTTGACTATCACGCAACGCTTGCTGTGCGTTATGCTCGTTAGCCATACGCTTCAGCTTCCAGTTACGGCCCTTATTTCGCTTGGCCGTAACAGGATATGCCTTCTTGACCAGAACCACTTCGGCCACCCGGTCTTTATCAAGCTCCTCCCATTCGTCGTGGTTGTAGTTGGCGTTAACTAAATGGTACCCTAGGACATTGTCACCCGGGTGCAATATGTGGCCTAGGTGCGACCGCACATAGTACGTAGTGTCATTCACGCCTAGGTCTGCAGTGCGTGCAACCGTAATATCAGCAAGTAGCATGTTGCCAACTGACTCGCCAGTAGGTTCCACGTCTAAGACCATATACTCGGTCAGCATCTTGAGTGACGCCAGAGATGTAAAAGGGGTGCGCCAGAAGTTATGGGCAGTCAGTTCTTTTGTTTTGAGGGTCGTTGGATCAAGGAAATGAATAGATCTTGCAATCTTGTTGCACAGAACAAGTCTGCTGGTTTCAAAACCGAGTGCTTTAGCTACTTTTTTGGGTAGCACCACCAAGTCGTCTTTGCATATCGGCACAAGCTCAACAAAATACGTATATTTAAACACCTTTTTGCTTGTGTGCGAGTCTTCCGAGATGAATTCTTCACTGCTTTTGATTTTCATCGGTACAATGCTACCCAGAAATTCCACCATTTTGATTGCATACTTTTTTTCATTGTAGAAAAAGTCAAGGCCTTCCTTGTCTTCCTCAATGGACACCGTATACTTATGGGCGTGATGCTTCAGGATCAGCTGTTCCAAGTAAAAGAAAGTCCTCTTATGCGCCACTTTTTGGCGAATCTGAACACAAGCCACCCAGGTGTTGGCCGTGTACGACTTCATACAAGACGGGCACATTGCCGTACTTTCCACAAACTCGACCTCGAACGACTGCTGCACAAGGGTGCCCTGAAATTCAGCAGCCTCGCCTTGCACTTTGACCTTGATCTTGGTTCGGCGAGAGTGAGGTTCAGTCCACACAAATCGAGCATCCAGTAACCGAACCTTGTTGAGGCCTTTGATTCTTCGAAGACACGCAGCTAGGAGTTCTCGGCTCTCACGTGGAGCAAAGTTCCATTGCACGGGTGGATTTGAGAGCTTACCGCACTCTTTGCAAAATGTCAGTTCGCCACTCTTGTCTATGCCTTCAGTAATGTCCACAGTGAGTCGAACGCAATCGGAGCACATGGCAACACCCTGAGACTCCATGGGTTTACCACAGTTGCAACATGATATAATTGGACTCGTGTGCTGAGGGATGAAGGACACGATTTGCTGGTCAATTCCGTCTAATCCTTGTAATTCCATTGTTAATTTGTTGTTGTCGGTGGAGAAGTATTGGTCATGAAATCAAAAAGATGGAAACTCGCTTTTAAATATTTTTATTTCAGTAAATTAGTAATCGTATGTCAATCAGCTTTTGTGATACGCACAAATTTAGCACCGGTATATTCTAGATGAAGCGATATTGAAACTACGTAAAACTCTTTTTAATTCTTAACAATTGCAGACTTGGGAACGAGACCAGCTGCTCGTGCGACCTTTGGAGAATAGTGATTCTCAAGGAAAATCGTTTCCCAGAATGTAGCAGCCTCAGGATTACTGTGTTCAGGCTGATCCACATCCATTCGATAGATGCCGTTTGCAACACGGTCTTCTGTAGAGTAAAGGGCCGACAGTGCTGGGAACTTTTTCGTCATCTTATCAAGAATCTTGAGCGCAGCAATAGAAGATCTTTCAGGCATTTGTAGACTTGCGACCATCAATCGCTTAGAAAAAGCTTCTACTCTGAGTTTGCCAACTTGCCGCTGTCTGAAAAATATAAACTCAATTGCCTTTACTACCATCTCCATCTCAGTAGAAATGTTGACCTTGCGTCTAAACTCAGCTTCCTCAGGACCAAATGCAGCTCTTTTTAGAGGATCGTCCAGCCGCAGCGTCTTGTGGGAAAACTCCAAGTCTGGGTTGAGCCCAATCGAGTACAGCGCAGAGTAGAAGTGATTAATAAAGAAAGAGAGATCCAGGTTCATGGACTCCCCGGTCTGGCCAGACAACAGTGAAAAAGCGGTGATAACACACAGCAGAGCCTCGCGGGTCATAGATTCTTTGAATTTGAATTCACCATCTACCTCCCACATGTGCCTGTCCTTAATCAGCTCTCGCAAAACCTCGAGCAAGTCACCAAAAAAGTCAGCGTTGACCAAGTGGGAAAATCTAGAAAGTCCTTCGAGTGTGGTAGCCATCAGGCTGTTTGACCGCTCCTTGAGAATGTTGAAATATAATACAAACGTGATTTTTAAAGTCTCGCCTTGAATGCGCTCCTTCTCTTCGGCTGACACCACAGTCTCGGCCTTTCTCATCTCCTCATCAATCAATTTTTCTTCTTTTCGCTGCTTTCGCTGCTTTTTCGTCAGATGTGCGCGATCCTTCTTTCTAATTTTTGGTCCTTCTACCCTGTCCACGGTATCCCTGCTGGCCTTGGTTGCCAGTTCTGTCAAGAGGCGTAGATGCAGAAACGAATCGATTACACTCTCATGAACATTATACCTCCTTGCCTTGACCATTTTAGTGATTACCTTGACAACTTCATGACTGACATGTCCTTCGTCGTCGGCAGTAAAAATAGCCCTGATGGTGGAAATGGCTTTAATAAACGGCTTGTCAATAGTATGGCGACTGACTTTGTCCACAATGATTTCGATGAGCTCGTTGCGGAGGTTGAAATGAGGAACGCTCTCGAGCAGATCACAACAAGCACTCACGGAGGCAGAGGCTAGAATGTATCTGGCAGAACCTGGTTTGGCAGATCGGCCCTTCTTTGCGTATTCTGTAATCAGGTTGATGTACTCCTTATAGTTGACGACCAGAACTTCTTCAAACTCTCGCAGTTTTCTAATGTCCTTGGAGACCTTCTCCTTCTGCTCGATTTCTGTCAGAGGGCGAATTCGGTAACCTGGGATCAAGCCCTTGAAAAGAGGCACTAATGAAAGCAGTGTGATTTGCTTCACCTGGAGAGAATTAGTATTTTTCATCAGATTTCGCAGATCGCGTAGTTTTCCAATATGCTCTTCGGGGTCTTCATTAATAAGCTCAGCGGTGTCTGCAATTTTCTCTTGGGCCAACCTGAGCATCTCTTCTTCAGGAACTTCAGGCTCTTTGACTTCGTCCTCATCCTCATCGTCCTCGTCTTGATCATCGTTTTCGCTTTCTTGATCCTCACTCTCCTCCTCCTCCGGTCGCACTATGACTTCTCTCTTTCCCATGACCCGGTGAACCTGGCCATCCGCTGACTTAACAGGCAGCTTTTCTTCTTCGTCTGTTACTTTGAAAGATCTAGACATGGCTTCGTAGTCGACCTCTTCGCTTTCCCAGTTGGCCTGCTCTCCTTCTGTGGCCTCAGCATCCAAAGCTCCCCATTGTGATTTGGATAGGGATTCGTCGTTTTCCAAACGAACCTTGGCCTTTTTCTCGTAGGCGTCTGCCTGCTTTCCTCGTGATCGTTTGACCATTATTTCTGCTTCTTAACTGAAATAAAATTACAAAAAATTACAAAAAATTAAAAAAAAAATTGAAAAGTGAAAAGTTAAAAAATTCACTCCCAACCGAGAAGGGTAGGGGTATAAAATCATCGTAAGAATAAGTCGAGCCTGGGAGTCAGGGAGTCCCAGAATCCTTTTTACGTCCGTTGCGAGAACGACCATTTCCCTCATATTCAACGCACAAGGGCATCTGAGTCCAATGAAAGTGATATAAATAATGCAATTATAGTTGGTGAGCGAATTATAAGCAGAGAAATAAAAAGAGGATACACCAAAAATATAAAGAAAAAAGGAACAGAAAAGGAGAGATAGAGAGAGAGAGAGTGTGTTACACATAATTTCATAATAAAAAGGGACATTGTCTACCATTGTTGATAAATCATCAAGGGGTCTCCAGTATTTGTGATTTCAGTGAGCGTCAGCTTGAGGTCAAACGCCTTGGACAAGACGATCTTGAAAATCTTATGGATATTGATTGAATGGCTCGTTGAGCAAAAAATGAGACTGGCCTTCATGGCTTTAGCAAAACGCTTGGCTTGACGAGAGATTTCTTCCTTGTCTTCATCAGGGAGCTGTGAAAACAGGTCATACTTGGTACCTACAAGAAAGGGGATGGCAGTCTAGAGAAAGAAAGTGTGTGAGTTAGTGAAATATAACAGAGAGGGCATAAGAGACAACATAGTTAACTACCTTGTTAAAACCTCGAGCCTGACGGTACCATTCTTTGACACTGTTCAATGTCGTTTTACGAGTAAGATCAAACATGAACAGAATTGCAACAGCGTCATTTGATACCAGCGGAAGCATGTTGACAAATTCCCTTTGCCCACCCAGATCCCATATCGAAAACGTGATTTCAGTGTTTCGAATTGAGATGGCCTTTTCCATGAAGTTGACTCCTAGCGTTTGAATGTAGTCCTCATCAAAACTGTCTTCGACGTACTTGACCATGAGCGATGTTTTTCCGATCTGAGCATCTCCGATCATGCCAACTTTTAGAGATACACTACAAATAGGTCAGCAGTGGACATAGTGTACAGAGTGGACGTAGTAGTGGACTGAGCAGACGTAGCGGACCCAATGAGCCGATAACAGCACACATTTTTACCTACCTGTTTTTCTGGGGCTGAGACAAATCCACGGGGTGCTGCTCGTTCTCGGAGGACGAAGGAGATCCAACGGCCGACGACATTGTGGCGTGCGAGGAAGAGTCTGTTTGTAATAATCGATGCGAATGGAGCTGGAAATCAGGTCTGGTCTAGTACCGAAAGATTTTATGAAATTGAAGGGTGATGATGATGATGATGATGATGATGATGATGATGATGATGATTCAATGTATTATTAATGATATCAATTACTGTCTCTGTGAACTGGCAATTCAGCTTTCAGTTTTTCGTTTATGGCGTGTTGCAGGTAGTTGCAATGAAGGTCGTTCAAGGTGTCGAAGGCGTTGGTAATGGAAATGGTGGTGATCGATGGTTCTGGCGATGGTTCTGGCGATGGTGGTGTTGTTGGAGAGCTCTCTGATCCATTGCAATTGACACAGGCTTACTCCCAAGATGTTGTTGTCTATTGCCTAATTAGGTGTTACTACGACAACCACATTTCATACAGTTACCCTGTTTTTAAAGTTACCCTATTTAGGTCTTTTCCCCGTATTTCCTAAAGTAGACTAGCAGGCTTTTCTCCAGCTAGCCTATTTGGTCCAAGTCGTCTAATTCGTCTAATTCGTCTAATTCGTCAATATTCTCACCACCACAGCACTGTAATCATTGTAATATGAGCAAATCAAAAGCTTCCGATTTCGCTGTCAAAATCGTGAAATTCAACGCCGAAATAGGCTTAAGCCAAAATGACTCATGTGAAATTTTTCATGACGGAAAAGCGCTGCTGCTGTTAATATTATTGTCAAAGCTCCGCTAATATAAAACGCTCGACATTTCCCCGTAAACTTTTCATTTCTTCACTTTCTTTCATTAGAATCCAACCCATTCACACCCTCCACACACATCCCACAATGTCTTCAAGAGCTGCTCTTCGTCTCCTCAGAACTGCGGGTGCTCGCACCGCTGTGCGATCTGCTGCCCAGAAGCGTACTTTCGCTGCCCTGGCTTCTGCTGCCACCCGCCCTGCCGCTAAGGCTGTTGCCGTCCCCATGATGGCCCGTGGTATCAAGTCCATTAACTTTGGTGGTACCCAGGAGACCGTTCACGAACGTGCTGACTGGCCCAGAGAGAAGCTCCTCGAGTACTTCAAGAACGACACCTTGGCTCTCATTGGTTACGGTTCCCAGGGATACGGCCAGGGTCTCAACCTGAGAGACAATGGCCTTAACGTCATCATTGGAGTTAGAAAGGATGGTGCTTCTTGGACCGCCGCCCTGGAGGACGGTTGGGTCCCTGGTGAGAACCTTTTCGATGTCGACACCGCCATCTCTAAGGGTACTATCATTATGAACCTGCTTTCTGATGCCGCCCAGTCGGAGACTTGGGAACACATCAAGCCCCAGCTTACCAAGGGAAAGACTCTTTACTTTTCCCACGGTTTCTCTCCCGTTTTCAAGGAGTTGACCAAGGTTGTGGCCCCCAAGGACATTGACGTTATTCTCGTCGCCCCCAAGGGATCCGGACGCACTGTTCGCTCTCTTTTCAAGGAGGGCCGTGGTATCAACTCTTCTTACGCTGTTTGGCAGGATGTTTCCGGCAAAGCAGAGGAGAGAGCCATTGCTCTTGCCGTCGCTGTCGGCTCCGGTTACGTTTACCAGACCACCTTTGAGAAGGAGGTCCGCTCTGACCTTTACGGTGAGCGTGGATGCCTTATGGGTGGTATTCACGGTATGTTCCTCGCCCAGTACGAGGTTCTCCGCGAGCGTGGACACTCTCCCTCTGAGGCTTTCAACGAGACTGTCGAGGAGGCCACCCAGTCCCTGTACCCCTTGATCGGTAAGTACGGTATGGACTACATGTACGATGCTTGCTCTACCACTGCTAGACGTGGTGCTCTTGACTGGTCCCCCAGATTCAAGGATGCCCTGAAGCCTGTTTTCAACCAGCTGTACGACTCTGTCGTTGACGGTTCCGAGACCAAGAGATCTCTTGAGTTCAACTCTCAGCCCGACTACCGTGCCAAGTTTGAGATTGAGCTTGAGGAGATTAGACAGCTCGAGATCTGGAGAGTCGGAAAGGAGGTCCGCAAGCTCAGACCTGAGAACAACTAAGTTGTTACAAACTTTCTATCTCTCTCTCCCCGTTTTGCTTAGTGCGCTCTTGCTTTCTTTGAGCCTTGTTCTGCCTTTCCTATCCCATTCCTGTTATATAAAATGTTTTTATGGGGTTTTGCCTGTGTATTATGTTCCACGAAGTGAATTAGCCTTTTCACCCTATTTATTAATGTTTTGATGAATTTTACTGTTAAATATATATGTTTTTGACTTGTTGCCTATCTAATGGTTGTAACTTACTTGCAAATGTTCATGCTGGAGATATTGGGAAAGTTTGGAGGTTATGCATGCTTGAGATGATGTTGGAGACGATGGAGTTGACATTGGAGATCTACTACACATAGCACACCATTTGAGATATACAGACAACGTTAATGGAAGCTACAACCTATGCTAGTAATGTACATCATCAAACGCCTCAGACTGGACGTATCCTCCTCGCATTGAAGTCTGCACCAACCTCTTGAACTTGACTCTATCCACCTGCAACTGCACCGCAGCCTCCTTATTCAATGGATCAATCGAGTTTGGTTCCAAAAACAAAAACTGAAGTCCCACGAGCACCGAATCAATATTCAACACAGGCTTCCAATCCTCTCTTAGGATATTCAAACACACATTTCCCTGAAGATCGATATTGGGATGATAGATTTTCTGCAAGCACTTCACTTTTGGCGGTTCATGAGGAAAATTCCCACCAATTGCAAATGAAAACCTGAACCGGCCACCCTCGTACATACCCTCATCCGGCGTAATGATGACTTCAAAATTCATAATGTCTTCCAAGTTGGGGTACTTTAGTTCCATCGTGGAGGGTAAGGACAGGTCGCTGAGGTCCTTTTGGACTCGCAGTTGAGCGCCTGTTACTTTCTTTCGGCGTACTGCAGAGGGAGTTGATGTGCCCCCGAGTGACGTAGTTGAGGAAGTGGTTGATCCTGGTGAGCCATTGCCACTGCCGCTAGCATCCGCTTCAGCTGCTGCTGCTGCTGCTTCCGTTTGCTGCTGCTGCTTGAGTTTCCAGATCTTGAGCTATAACGCCGATTAAAAGCAAAAAATAAAGTAAAAAGGTATTCATGTCAGTAGAAGCTCTTGTAGGTCTTGCCTATGAGGAGGGGGAATGTTCATTCCATTAGTTTTGTCACTTACCATTTTGAAAACTGGAGAGACAAAGTCTATATGCTAATAATGAGAGTTTCTGATCGGTTGCGTATTTCGTTTACACGAGAGCTGTGGTCTCAGGGCCTTAAGAGAAGGATCTCTGCGTGTGAAGCGGTTGTTGCTGATGGTGAAAATGGTTGGAAATGGTGGTAAAGTTCAAGTTTTTGCGTTAAAAAAGCGATTGAATCAACTTATCGCCACATCAATGGGTAAGGGCTTAATGGAGGTTGGTGATGGTTCCCTTACGCGAAACAACTTTGTTTATTTTTTTGGTATTTTAACACCTTAATTAACCCCTAAAAAAACATGAAAACTCCTATAACTCAAAGCAACGCAAGGTAATAATATATGGCATTTCAAATGGCATACACTCTACGGAGGATCTATTCAATAGAACCCATCATCTTCGCTGTTGATCCATTCAAATTCTGACTCGCTGAGAATCCCGTCCTCTTCGTCGTGAACCCCGCTTTCGTCTTCACTGAGGACTCCGTCAGTTACGTCGTGAACGTCGACTACGTCGTCAGCACCGTCTACGTCTTCAACCTCATTGGTTACGTTGCGAACGTCGCCTTCATCTTCAACATGCTGGGATAAGGTGTGAAGGCTGGCTTGGTATTCAGATTCTGCACCGGTTTGAAGGCTAGTCAAAATATCATGGTCAACGCAGTTGACCCACTCAGCACTGCTACCTTCATCATCTGAAGAACAGCTGACAGACAAGCCATCTGTGTCTGAATCAAAATCAACCTCCGCGGACTCTGAATTTTTCTCTGAATCTTTCTCTGAATCTTTCTCTGAATCTTTCTCTGTCAATTCCTCTGATGCATCAAGCAAGCCTTCACGAGATGTTTCTACCTCTTGGGCAGTACTTGATTCGAGAGGAAGGCGTGGAACGATAACCTCTGAGGACGACAAGCTTGTTGACATGTCAGGAACGGGACTTGCAGTTGAACTACCTTGCTCTTTGACCTCAAAATACTTGCTGGCTTCAGGGGACTCATCTTTGAAACGCTCTTCCGACTGGGGAGAGCAATCACTTTCATATACTCTTGCATCAAGTTCGCTGGCGCTAGAATCATAAAAGTCCTCCTTCTCCGAAACTTCTTTCTTCTTTTCAGAAATGCAATCATCGGAGCTGACGCCCTCATTTGGCGTTACAAGAGACCATTGCGCAGAGCGGACTTCATCAAGAGGCAAGTAGTTCTTGCGAGCAACGATAAACACATGAGATTGGCCTGGCTGGACACAGAACGAAGCTGAAGATGATCCCACGAGCCAGGAAAGAGAAGATGTCAAGTGAGTTCCAACTGGCCATGGTTTATCGCTCGAGTTTCGGACACTGATGGAGATGATAGATGAAATATCACTCACATAAACGTGCGCAAATGTAAGACTACATGAGAGGAGACTTGTGACCTTATAAGACGAGCTTGAACCGTATGAAGGAGGGGGCGGTGCATGTCCTAGTCTAAGAAGAGGCTCGAAAGGCTTGCTAGAGGTAGGCTGGGAAATACTCAAAAGACCAGAAGCTGCTTGCTGCTGTTCCGAGTAACTTTCACCCAACAAATTAGCAACCGGCAACGATACCTTAGCAGATTGGTTTTTGAGACTGGCAGCAACTTGCTTCTCAATTTCACCTTTAAACTCTGCAGAATCATACATATCGGTAGACATGCTACTGACAACCCTAGCTGCCAATTTATTCACAAAGGCGTCATTAGATGCAATATGGTCACTAACGCTTCGGATAAATCCGTCTTGGGTGGCCAGGTAAGAACAAACCCGGTTGATGAGCTCATCGGGGAAGGTCTCAGTACTAGCAGACTCAAGCACTGACTTGTGTCTGGGACGTGGGGGAGGGGGTGGCGGAGGTGAAGGGGATGATGTCATCTCATTGCTAGAGCTGACTGCACGAGACTTTGGCGCAAGCTGTTCTGGCACATCAACTTTCGGTGCTACAGCAGCTTCGATAGCTTCAGATATGGATACGTTGTTGGAAGTGGAAGGTGGTAAAGGAGTGACAAGCAACTGTAAGCGTCGCTTAACGGTAAGCGCGCGAGCTAGCTTCTGAAATGAAGCCGGGGAGCTCAAAGTGACCCACGAGTTCTCAGTCTTTGACAAGCGAGCAACAGAGAAAGAGCCCATGGGGATGTTCAGAAGAGAAGCAACGGTGCGTGGAAGCTCGTCCTTGGTCATGAGGGCGTGGGGAATTGAATGCCTGTGGCGTTTATCGCCATATTTAATACGAGTCAAACAAACGTTATTAACGTTTGAAGGTATCGCAGAGGATTGAGGCCGGTCGTAGGGAGGAGGCATGCCGAAGTCAGGGTTATCAAAGGCCATTGAAGGTGAAGTTAGAGGGACTAAATGGACTGAAGTGGATTGTAAGAAGAGGAAGAAGAAGAAGAAGAGGGTCGAGGGAAGAAGGAAGGAAATAAAAACAAGGAAAAAGCGGTAAATAATCAAATCTCAGTGGCGAAATGAAGAAACCCAGTCTCACAGCCTCCCCCACAAATAGCTTTGCCCTTGCCCAACTTCACATAGGTCTGTGCCATATTCGAAACCAACTCTAACGCGCGAAATTGCACGCGGCTTTTCAGGTTTAAATTTTGGCAGAGAATAGTTGCAATATCTGCAATATTTTGTATGTATTTATGGCAGATTTATATGGGTTTTGTTCATACAAAGCAGTGACATGGCGTGCAATAGATAGATTAGAAAATAAAGATTACTTGGGGTTGTAGGTGCTGGTGCAAGTGCTGGTGCAAGTGCTGGTGCAAGTGCTGATGGGAGGGGAGACAAGGCCTAGTAAGGCGCCGCGTACGGGTAGTTGTATGCTCCTCCGTTTGGATCGTAAGGGTAATAGCCAAAGGGAGGTCCGGGAGGAACATTCATCATGTAAGAGGGCGCCATGATTATGGGCGGCATGTCCTGCGCCATTGCTGCTTTATCCTCGTCCTTCATAGCGAACCCAGCAGAACTGGCAAGATGATGATGATGATGATGATGATGAGGAGGAGGAGGAGGAGCTGACATGAGGTTAGGGCCGTTGACCAGGTATGGATAAGACATTGATGCGGGCGTAGTATGATCATAAGAAACAGGATATAATGCAGGATCATTAGGGTAAGCATGAAGATGCTGGTAGATTTGATACTGAGGAGGGCAGTATTCGGGTGCAGTGGGGTTATACAAAGGGGTCTTGTGCTTGTTGTTGACAGTGCTGGAGTCAACAATTACAGCACCGCTGCTGCTCTGCTCGTTCTTGTAGTCTCCCTTTGACTCCAAACGCGTGTTGTTGCCAATAGAAGAGACGTGCTCTTCATGGTCAAAACGGTCTAGCAAGGGAGGAGTTACAGAGACATCGCGAGAGAGAAGCGTAGGAGAACGGAAGGGAGAAGGAGACCTGGAGACAACAGACTCAGCCATGGAAATCGCAGAGTGGCTCTTTTTGTGAAGCAACATACCCGCGTCTTTCGCATCATCATTACTGGTCAGCGTTTTAACAGCACAAGAATTCCCAGGCAGCGACACGCGAATGTCGCCAGGGTTGAACTGAATGTGTGACTGGGGAAGAATCGTATGGATGGTATGAGGCACACCCTTGATTGTGACTCTAGCGCCACCTTCAAGCTTCGCATTGACTTGAGTCCCGAGATGTCTAGTTACAGAAAGAGACAACGATCCCACATCAAGCGCGTCGACAGCAGCACTAGAGAGGTAGTCATCATCTTCCTCGACAGCGACAGGTCCACCGACAGTAGTCCTGTCTTCCGAGTTCTTCTTGTTGTGCTTGCTACGCTTCTTCTTTTTGTTGCCTTGAAGACTTGCTTGTTGCTGGTTGGGATCCTTCACGCCACCCGTGGGAGCAAGTGGACCAGGGCCAGGAGACACTGAAACAGTCGCATCGCCATCAGTTCCAGCTTTCTTGCCATGCTGGAAACGACGGCCACGAGGCTTTCTCTGCTGATACGTTCCTGCGCGGGGGTGCTGGGGTGGCTGGGACTGGGGCTGAGAAGGCGCGTTGAAACCGGTTTGCGAGACGGGTCGGACAGGAGAACGCGTAGAATATTGAGGAGACCGACCCGTAGTTCCTCGAGGGCCTAAGGGAACGGAGGATTCGACGTCGCGTGAGGATTTGCAAGAAGAAGATGAGGAAGAAGACTTTTGATGATCTTGGTTATTTTTTGTATTTTTGGAGTTTCTCCAGCGAGAAGAAGAGGTGTTGCTATTGGAGGAGGAGGTGGTGATGCTTTGGATGGTGGTCTCAGTAGTCGACATGATCAAAATGAAATGAAATAAATAAATAAACAGAGCGAGAGGGTTGATCTCAGAGGGGGGGTGAAGGTGTTGTTGGTGATGTTGATGTTGTTGATGGGGTGTGTTGAAAATAAATAAGTGAAAAAAAGCAGATTGAAAAGGTACTGTACAGCAAAAATAAAGAAAATTAGATTTTTTGTCATTTTGTGATTTTTGCGCTTTTGCGATTTTTGCGATTATTTTGTATGGGAAAGAACAGGGAGACAGGACACTGAAAGTATATCAAAAAGTATTACTGAAAATACAACAAATAGTTAACCTTTACCAAAGGTTCAAGGACCCAGAGACTCAAAAGGACTTGGGGGCAAATTAGCTACAAATGCTAATAAATGACATGCAAACGTACGAGATAGACTGCATTATAGAGTCTGGTCGTTTAACCTGCTGCCATGGCCTCATGACTCTGCTACATTGAGCACCAACAAACCTGCAATTAGTTTGCTTTTTTTAATCATACTCGTCTGAGTTTAACTAGACAAATACTTTATTTGCGTTCTTCCACCTGCCGATTTGATGCTTGTAGTATACGTCGCTGCAACTGAACAGCTCTTTAAATTTGGCGTAAAGGCGTAAAGGTTTAAGCCTTTTCTCATTTCCTTTGATCATGGTTGGTTTTTTGTTCTTGAAGTCGTCTGTTCTTGAATTCGCCTGTTCTTCAACCCGTTTGTTCAACCCTTTTGTTCAATTCGTTTGTTATTCAATCCTTCTATTCTTCAATTCGTCTGTTATTCAACTGTCATGTTATCTTGTTTCTTCCCTTTCGTAGTCCGGTTGAAGCTCATGCTCAATTCAGTATGGATCACGAACACAACCTTCACACTCAACAAAATACTGAGCACACTTTATCTGCAATTGAATTAAAAGTGAGCATAGGCTTTAAACAGATTGCGAAATACTAAATGCTAGCTTTAACACATAGATACGTCACTTGAAATGTTTAAATACTGTAGTTGTATGGGCCAACTGAAAAATTACAACACATCACCAACGAAGCTTAACGTTGAAAATGACCGCCATGAAAGTCTGTTCAAATTGACAGGGCCATAACCAACATACGTAGTGCTTAATTGGAGATATCGTTATCAAACCATTGCTTGTAATTGTAATTTAATAACGTTACCTCGTCGTCACCTTTAAAGCCTGTTAGACAGGCTCTCTATAAATATGATTCAACATCCACTGATGCGCGCAAAGTCTAGAAGAAAAGCTTGCTCTCTGGAAATCACACTCTAACGCACATACAATGATGCCACCGAGGGAATCGCATGGCATGATATCACCAAGCAGCGACCATTCGAGGTATCCCTCAATGGTCTCACCAAGTAAGCCAGGCCCTCAACAACCCTTTGACTACTTTTCATCTTCAGACCAAATCCCCTTGAACAAACCTCTCTCACATGTCGGTCAATTGCCTATAAGACCTCAGGTTAGACCTCAAGACATGTACAACGCACCACTGGCTCTACCGCCGCTCAACTTTATATCAAACACGCCGTCTCCAAGGGCAAACCCCTACGTACAACAGCCTCATCCTATTCGCCCACTTACCCAGCCATACCAATCGTTGTCGCAAGGAAATCTCAAAGGCTCTGCGCAACAGCAGCAGCTGGGAAATTTAAAAAGAAACTTACCAGCTCGCCCAGCGTCAGAAGGGTCTTCCAAAAACGCGGCAGAAGAAAATACTGGTAGCTGCAATAGCGGCAGCAGCAGCAACAGCAGCAGCCCGTTACAAAACTTTCTTTCTTACCAGAACCAGGAACAGATTCACCAGCAGCAGAAGTTTCTTCAAAAGCAACGACGAAGGCAGCTCAATGAGTACCAGCAAGAGCAGCTCAAGGAATATAAGAAACAGGAACATCTTAGAGAATACCAGCAGAAAAATCATCCCATAAACCTCAACAACTATCTCATCAAAGTGATTGTTTCTCCAAAGGAAATTCGGGTTCTGGAAGGCACTGGAAATGGCGAGCCCGTGCAGCCAAAGTCAGATACCGCCACCATAAGCTCAACAAGCTCTACCACAGTGCTCATCCACCAGCTTTCCGACCGCTTGAAAGCGGCCGAAACAAGTGCCACGGGGGAATGCCCTCCCAAGATCGAAAATATTGCCACGTACCTACGCACCGTCCAGTACCATTTACATACCAAGGCCGAACCAAGGTTCTGGCCATACTTTGCAGACGCTTCCAGTGCCGGATCAATCTCTTGCACATATGTCGAAGACCAGTCTCATGACGCCAGACCACTTGTGAATAGTACAAACAAAACTAGGGTCAACCCAGCCCAATTCTGGTTCGAGGCCCGCAAAGCGTGTGATGGTGTGGGCTGGTCGCCAGATGCAATCCAGTTGCTGCTCTACTTGTTTGTCGTTGAGCCAGGTGCCCAGCACAGCGTCCCGTCCGAAATTCTTGTCATTCTTCATGAAGGGCCCGGCACCAACAACAGCAGCGGCGCAGGCAGTCGCAGCACCTCTGTGGCCGCAGCGGACACGAAAAGCGTCAAGAGAATGAGTCTGTCAGCTGGCCGCAACAGAGCGAGCCAGAACCTCGAAAAGGTGCTGGAAGAGTACCTCGAAACCGAAAAGAAACTCACAAACACATCAATCATGAATGGAACCGTTATCAGCAACTCCGAGTTCTCGACTGAAGACACACCCATTTCCGATGACTTTCTTTACGACCAGTCCCTCAAAGAGTTCGAAGCTTACATGTCTATCCCGCCTCCTGTTCCCGAAAAAGATACCAGCTACCTCAATAGTGTCATGAACAAGGCCCGCCAGTTACGTCGCACACTTTCTATCCATAGTTCAAGGTTCAGGAACAGTGACATTTTCGAGGCCAGTTCCGATACCAGCAACGCGCCTAGCCTCGACGACTCCTATTCCGGAACTGGTACTAGCGGTACCGGTTTCGGGGACACGTCCAACAACGACACAGCACCCACCTCCGTAATGACCACCGGTAGCAATTTGTACGACGACGGGTCCGCAGGATTCAGTTTCATTCCCGAAAAGGAGTCTATCCTCGAGCTCCCTGCCAATAGAGTCAAGGCCATCCAGCAGCAACAGCGCAAATCGAAAAAAAAATCAACCACTAAAAAAAAGGCAATTGCGCTTAGGTCTTGGGTTGTCAAGTTGTTTCACGGGTCCTCATCGACCAAGGGCAGTGGCACCGACGTCGACAGCATCCAAAAAGCAGCTTTCACGAAATGCGAACTGGCTCCACGGACCCGGAAGCTTGAATCCGGGCGTCCCCCACAATTCAGCGAACGCCGAGGCGGCGCAGCAGCAGCAGCAGCATTAGCAGCATCAGCAGCAGCATCAGCAGCGGCGGGAGGCGAGAACTCCATTTCCAACAAGTACCTTTTTTCCAAGTTAGACGTGATTGGCACAGGGTTAACATCGTCCTCAGGCACAAGTTTCACGAGCTTGATCGCTGCTGCTGCCGCCAAGGACCATCAGCAGCAAGGGCAGAACCAGAAACCATCCGTGATCAGTTACGAAGAATGGTGCACGGGCGGGTCTCCAAACCACCGCACCATGGTTGAATATTTGCACCACCCGCGCGGGGTGCGGGCCAGAGAGGGGCATTCTTATAGCCAGTTGTTGGGTGTGGACGATCTTAGACGAGATGGTATCGTGGTTCCCCGTGCACCGACGACCGGTGGGAGCTCCTCCAACTCCAACAGCTACGACTTGAAGACGGGATTAGCCATTTTACCCGACCACTTCTATTCAGGATCCAATAAAACAATTCAAGCCCGATCCTCTACCAGCGGCGTCAACGACGTTGGTGGCATTGGCGATTTCTTTTCAAGATCCCATCCTGGTCGGCCCCTCACGGTCAAGCGATCACGGCCCAATTCAGGCGGGGGGTACATTTCTAGTATTGGAGGAGAGATTAGCAGCAATCCTGCTCATTTCAGGTCTGACATGTTTTCAGCGCGCAGGTATCAGGCTCGGACTGCACCACATTTACAAACGCGAGCACAGGCACAAACACGAGCACAACAACATCAACAAACGTCAATCATTCCAAAATCCCAATTGCCAGTCATGTCGGACAGATCTTTTTGGCCTTCGCCATTACCGTCTCCGTCTCCGTTGCCGTCACTTTCAATGTCGTTGTCGAGGTCCCCAGACTCGTCTCCGGTCTCTCATGTGGTGCCAAAGTTGTCGGTGATTTCGTTGGACTTTTCAGATGATGGCTGGTAAATGTACCACTGGTCTAGAGGTGATCGCTGGTAAATGTTATCCCTCTCTTTATTTATTTTTTGTAATAATTAGTATAATAAATTCGTATTCAAGTTCTTGCCATTTAAACAGATGATTTCAAATTTGAACCACTAAAGCTAATGCTGAACCAGCTGAACCACCTTCATCAAGCAAGACAAGACATGCTCTCTCATATAAATGATTACAATCCAATTAAAGAAACCAAACAATAATAGAACCAAATAAAAAAAAAAACCGCATAGTATTCCATACCTTAGACTAGGCATACAATTGAATAATAGAATTTGACAGACCCTTTTCATTCTATGGCAAGCTTCCGAGGTCGAACTTTGCCCTGCGAATCTACCGACACATAACTCGACACTTCACCAAGGCTCATATCACCCGTCAGCACCGAAAGCGTATCAAGCACCGCTGCTGGGTCAATCAAATGCCACGTCGCCGTTGTAAGCTTGTTAGCAGGCCCAACCGTTACTGGGAACATACCGTCAGCACTACGCTCATATGCCACCTTTTCCGTGTTTGTAGAATCTTCAGGCTCAAGAACTTCCGGCCCACTGGCAGGCTCATCACCACCATTATGGGGCATCGATCTATGAAGTGCCTTGAACATGTCTTCATCAGTAGCATCATCTCCTAGACAAATGATAAACTCGGGTCTTTCGGCCCCAAAATCTTCGATAATACTCTTGACAATTTCTCCTTTATTAAACTTCCGAGGGCGCACTTCAATGTTGGCCTTTCCGGCCATGACCTCAATGTCATATTTTTGTGTCACCGTTTGCTCAAGATGGTTTCGGCACTCACGAGCCTGGAATGCTCCAAATTCGGGGTCCGCTCGTCGGTAATGCCACGTCAGCGCTGCTCGCTTGTATTCAATCGACGACCCCTGTGTTCGCTCGGTATAGTAATTGAATACATCTTTAACGCCGTCTTGCCATGACATGTCTACCTGCTCCGCAAGATTTGTCCATTCAGTGCTTCCAACATTCTTGATAAAACAGCCATGCTCAGCACTGAATCCAATTTGCTTGTTGGAGCCCAGCCACTTGTCCAGAAATTCGCCATCCCGACCGGATATGATCCATACCGTGTTTCGTGGATCGCTGCAGAGTTTTTTCAGAGTGGAGTGTAGTCGGGTCGTAGGAATAGCGGCAGCAGGGTCCCGCACAATAGGTGTCAAAGTACCATCATAGTCAAACAGGAAAAGTCGGCGCTTCGCGTCCGTGTATTTATGCAACATGAGGGCCCTGTCTAAAGTAGGTGTCATATGAGTTTGATCATGGCTTTCGAGGTTTCGAACCAAGCGGGTCATGAATCTTTGTACCCAAAGCTGTACTGTATTAGAAGTAACTGTCTTGTACAGTTTGGCCTCGATCGAAGCGTTTGTGCTTTTATCTTGCTCTAAACACTGATTGATTGCATGGGCCACTCCCACAGAGTCCCACGGATTAACCTGTAAAGAATCTACGAGCGTTCCGGCGGTACCGGTAAATTCGGACAGCACTAAAGGAGAACAGTTTTCCTTTTGGCAAATGACAAACTCGAGAGAAGTAGTGTTCATACCATCGCGAACGGAGGTTATGAGGCCAAGATCTGCAACGCGCAGCAACGCAAAGTATTCATCTCGAGCAATGTGTCGAGGAAAGTGTTGTACTGGCGCAAATTGCAGGCCACCGTAAGTGCCGTTAATGTGTGCAACCATCTCAGAAATCTTCTTTTCAGTCTTTGCAGTGTTGGCATATGCCGGTGACGTCACTTGAATAAGCACTACTTTCTCGATCCATTCTGGGTACAAGTTAAGAAACATTTCAAACGCATACAATTTCTGTACAACTCCTCGAACAGAGTCCAAGCGGTCTCGGCCAATGATGATTTTTTTGTCCGGATAAAGCATTCGAAGAGCCTTGACTTTTTCATCGACGAGCTCATGAAACGCGTCTTTCTCCACGGTGACGGTGTCAATGCCTATAGGAATAGTATCTACAGTTACATGCATTCCATAGGCACTGATATAGTTGGGGGCAGTCTCAACTCCCAGCAGCCGGGCGCAAGCTGATATGAAATGGCGCGAGAAGGCATATGACTGGGTTGCAACAAGGTTGGCACCCAATAACCCCTCCAAAAGTTCTTTTCGCTTCGGCAAGCATCGGAAATATTCAGATGAAGGGAAGGGCGAGTGAAGAAATACTCCAATGTAAGCATTAGGAAGCTTCATACGGAGAATCTGAGGCAACAAGAACAGGTAATAGTCATGTATCCATATAATGTCGCCGGGCTTGTAAACCGAAATGATCTTTTCAGCATATGCTTCGTTCAAAGTGACATAGTCGCGCCACCATTTCCTCTCTTCCCGACCATCAGTAGGTTCGCCTTGGATGTAATGCAAAATAGGCCAAATAATCGACTCAGCATATTCACGCCATCTGGATTGGGTTTTACCAAGCAGCCAGACAGGGTGGACCTCACCATACTCGGCAGATTTTTCTTGAAGCTCTGCCTCTAGCTGTGTTATTTTCTCTGGCGTCAAATCTTCTACATCTTCTTGAGGGATGTTGTCGGCTGGATCGGAGGTTGACGTCTCAATTTCCCCAGTCCAGGCCACAACAACGCTTTCCCATTCAGTCTGTTGTTTAATAAAACTCAATGCAGAGTATAAAGCAGAATTGCCACGTCTGTGTCGGATATCAAACTGTTGATCCCCGGTATGGACAATTGCATGAGGGAGATTAGAAAGTACATTGATGACTCTTCCAGAGAGATTGAGTCGAGAGTTTGCCTGAGAAGGTGCTTGAATAAGAGGGCCAATCGGAGAATCTCCGTCTGAGCCGGAGATAGAAGGAGTTTTACTGTTGTTTCTACTATCGCTACGACTTTGGGTGCCGGAAGAGTTTGAGGTGGGCAGTTTGTTGAGTGTTATATTCGAGGAAGTGATCGATAAGCTTGGATGAGAGCCTGACTTGGAAGGAACGGTAGTAGACATCGAAGAGTCGTGGGATACAGTAGCAGGCATTCCAGCAGCAGTTCGTGCAATGGAGCCCAGTGTTGAGGTGTTATGAGGAACGGTTGGGGGCTTTAGATAAAGAATGGATTGTTAGATCAGAGCAGCAAGACTTGAACTGTGGTACTTACAGCCATAATGCCTTGAAAACAAGAATTCCGCAACGGAAATCGAAATAAATATAAAGAAAGAAGAATACAAGTTATTCGACCGAGAGGGAGTTGAAGGGAAGGAGAGAGAAGAAGAAGAGGAATAAGAAGAAGAGATGGTTTGGTTGAAAGCTGCCATTTTCACTTGCAACGGGCCTTATATGGGAAAAATAAAAAATAAAAATACACACTGTACAGCAAAAAAGAAAGTCTAATAACTTACTGCCAGCAAGGCAGAATTCTGAATTCGTGCAAAAACTGTACAGTACCGGTATGTCATGGCCCTTGATATCATCCTGAGGACACGGGTGGAATAACAGCTACTTCGTCTCCTGCTTGAATTGGCCTTGTCGCGCTGTCGTTTGGAGCATTATTGTCGAGATACTCCATATTGACCGCCACCGCACAGGATTTGAGCAGAGCTGATGCGTTTTCACCGTATTTGATGCAAATGTAACGAAAGAGGTCTTGAACGCTGAGACCAATCGCATCTGCAGAATTTACACCAATGGCACCTTTTTCTTCTTCTTCTTCTTCTTCTTCTTCTTCATCTTTATCAGGAGACGTTGGAAAGTCAACGACGGCCGCGGTGGTATTGGCACACGTGAGTACTGTTTCAAGCACTCGGGAAATCTCCACCTGCTCCTCAGGCCGCCCTGTCAGATCGCTTAACGGACCAAAGTAGAGCAACGTGAAGGACATTGCAGCTATAGTCTAGCTCGTAACGAGGGATTTCAAACTATGGGACTGTCCTGAATTGGCAACACGCGTGTGGCTCGAATGTATATACTTGTTCAGTTCGGATTATTCTGTGTGGCAAGTGCTAAAGTTGTTTGAAGGGTGGCCGTACGTGAAGTTTTCTGAATATTACAACAGCCAGCAATAATGCTCTGTACAACACTGTACTGTATGTATGAAATGAAATAAAAATAAACCTATTATGAAGAACTAGGAAGGATATCATTAGAGTGGTCATCATGAAACTTGGAACGTTGTATGAAAGGTCAGTTTACTCGGGCTGGAGGAAGAACAGCTCGGTTAGGGAGCTTTAAGTCTGGCGGAGGAACACCGTCCAATGAATTTGACACTTGTGAATCGTCCTGATGGTGTCTTGTAGTGTGTCTGCCTAGTTGAGAGTCAAGTGCCTTGAGTGCTAGCGCTCGGCGACGCTCTGCTTCAGCTCTAGCTGACCCGCGTTGAGGCATGTAATTACTTCCAGAGGACCCGCTAGGCGAATTGCTTCCAAACGGTCTCATGTAGTGGTAGTTGCTATTGCTCATAACATAGCTACCCCCTGTAGCCCTACTAGCGGCCCGCAGGTTACTTGTATCTACCTCAAATGGATCAAATGGTGAGCAGATGCGAACAGCCACCAGAGCATTGAAGACATACTCAGATACTATAGAGACTGCGGTAGCCAAAGGTTCGGGAAAGAACTGAGCCAAGGCAAATGAGTCACTTAAATCGCCTTTAACTTTCATCCCAGCCTGAGCACCAATGCCTTGACCACTCCCAGACTGAAGTCCAAAAGTTAAATTGCTCGAGCTGTTGTTAAGGCTCGATAGAGGGCTACCGGTAGAAGGACCACCACCGATATTTGTGGACTTTGCAGGTCCTCCTGTACTGGCCGACGAGGATGAAAATGGAAGTGGGGGATCAACATATGATACTCGGAAGAATCTGAGATATATCCAACTGACGAAAAAACCAGTCCAGGCCTGTACCAGTCGGACTTCCGAGCGAAATAGAACGCCAAATAAAGTATAAAAGAGCAGAAAAATTGCTGGTAGCCTTGCAACTCTAATTTTGAGGGCTCCTCGAAACAAAATGACCGTGTGCTCAGGAACCATTTGTTTGAACGCGACAAAAAAACCAGCTACAAGGGCCAATGCGCCAGATATGGTTTCCAAGGATTTAGAATCGCCCGTTGCGGAGTCAATCCCATTCGAAGAAGAGAACAGCAGCAAATAGACAAGAACTGAAACAATATTTGGTATAATAGTCTGTAAACCCACAAACCGTGCTAACTCGGCTATTCCCCATACGTGTTCGCAGTATCGTCCGGAGTAGAGCAGCACAGATCCAGTGAATAAAAAAGAAAGAATATTGCCCTCTACAAATGACGAGGTAAAGAGGACCCAAGGGTAAACGGTGGAAAGTCCTGGGACAACTGTAAGATATGGCACGAAAAAGTCGCTGGGGAGGGGGACCGGGAAAGTCTGCTTAGGATCTACCGCTAGGCCTTTCTCAGAGGCTATAGCGGCTGCTGCTGCCTGCTCCATTTCTTTACGCGTGGCCTCTGCCATGAGCAGAATATAAGTGTAGTAACGCAGTATCGCGACGACCGACGAAAGCACGATGAGAAGCAAGAGTAGCACCCTCGTTAGGGGCGGAATTGTGAACCTTGCCATTGAATGTGATGTTTGAAGTGGTGTCCGAGAGTTTATCTACCGTCTATTCTGTTGAGCAGCGTCGTGTTCATACTGTTGTTGTAATGGAAAAAGAGTAACGTTTCGGACAGGTCACTGAAGAAAACCAAGTGAGAAAAAGTAGAGAAAAAAAGATTTTAATGCGGTGCTGCTGTAACTTTGAAGCGCTACAACACCCATTACTCACACACAAAATCACACTCGCCACGCCACTCACAAAACAATGTTGAGACTGTCAAGGCCTGCTCAAGTCGCGCTTCGAGGCTCCGTCCCAAATACCCGACACGTTTGTCTACGGACTTGCTACTACTACCAACAACAACAGAGCCAACGGCAACGCTTTTCAACGTCTCAAAGCCACCGGATTTTTCAAAATGACCCGAAACCGCCCATCATGTCTTCAGAGGCCGCTGCTGCACCGTTCAAGAAGAGCACTTTCCGCACCAAGGTTAAGAATCCCATGATTCCACTTCTTATTCTAGTAAGTTTGATTTCATCTGCCTTGATTAAGATTGCGGCGTCTCAGCAGGAGTATGACGCCCTTACACGGAACGGTGAGAGCAAAATAAAGGCTCTAAATTCGTTGCTTAGACGGTTGGAGGATGGTGAGGAGTTTGACGTGCAACAGGAGATTGCTGCGTTGAACTCGAGTGATGCAGACAAGTCCCTCGAGGAGATCATGAAGGAGATTGAGCGGGCAGAAACCGAGTGGATGGTCACAAATCCAAAGGAGGTGCAAGTAGAAAAAACGCAGGACTCGGATCAAGGTCTCGTTCCGGTTTCGCTAGAAGGTACCGAGCAAGAGATTTCTTTACCCGACGACAAGCCTCAATCGAGTCCCGTTACGCGGACCTCAAAGTTCTTATAATAATAATGAATTCACACCCTGTATATACAATAAATATCTTACGTAGCAGCATCACCATCAATCTTCTGCTTTTTTGTTGGACTCCTTCCCGGTGACTCGCTCTCTCGCTTGACGCCGCCCGTTTCGGGGACTACACGAGGTCCGATAGTATGGCTCATTTGTTTGGCCACGAGCCGTTCGCTGGCCGAAAGAAGGTCTTGCTTGATACGGGCATCATCACGAACGTATGCATACCGCGGAGTCTCGTTCGAAAAGTCTTCCTGCCCATCGCCCTCTTCGTCATGATCAATTACCGGGGCCTTCGCAGGCTTGATATGCTGAGTCACTGCAGCCGCTGCACCTTGATTGCTATTTGAGCCCCCATCACCCTCAGTATTATTGGAATAAGGCAAGTCGTCCAAAAGCTGCGGCACACGGCAAAGAGCTATATCCAAAAGTCTCATTGCGCCAGCCATAGGCTCAAACCCACTTGCAGACACTCTCAGAACCCATCTATAATCTCGAATTTTGGATTTATAAAAGTCAGCCTCTTCCGAGGCTTCAGCAGTAACATGAAGTAGCGCAGCAAATGAACCAATTAGTGCAAAATTGGATGCCGAGGATGAATACCAAAATGCCTGCAAATGCTCTGGTCTCAGATTTCTCACAAAGTCCATGGCAGCAATCAGCCGTTGTCTGGCAGCTTCTCTGCAGATTTTGAGCAGCATTGGCGGTGACTTGGAGTTGAGGGACCTAATAATTCTGCGGTGTAATGTAATTTCCGTTGCAAAATAGGCCAAATGAAGGTATCCGTTTGAGGAAAGCTTTCGCGGCCGTGAGACTGACATACTGAGCTGAGGAGGCAAGTTATGGTACCAGGTCCTTAAGCGTATTTGTAATGGTTTGATTTCTTCCAAAATCTTTTCCGTTTGGACCAATAATCGCACGCTCCGGACTGTAAACAAGTTGTCAGTCATGTCTTCGATAATCTCCGTAAGTTTAATAAACTCCATAAATAGCAGTCTGCCAGACTCTACTTCAGCCGATCCTTCTTGGTCGCTTTCATGGCGCTCCGGGAAGTCATCAGCTTTCACATGCTTGATATGCCAAGTACGCAATCGATCTATATGTGACGGGCGTGCCTCCGAAAGTGAGAGCCACTTGTCCTGAAGCCACACTGCCCATGCAAGCCGTCTACGCAGTCCTCTTTCCCACTGAGGCAACCTCCACTTGCCACTATCAAGGCCAATTCCTAGCTCTTCTGTAACAGCCACAACCTGAGAACAGAGCATCCAGCTCCGGTTGTGGTTAGGCTGGCACTGCAGCAAAAGCAAGCCAGCTTGAACGCTTGAAAGTTTTGGACGGTCCAGTGCGTCAGAAAACGTATGAATGCCTAACGTAAATAGGGCATCAACATCTGGCTTCGGAAGGGCGGAAAGGGCGGGATCATAGTTCCACCAGTTCAGTGCTAAAATATACACCGCTGCAAGAAGAGGGGCCATGAACTCACGGTGAGTTCTTTTGTATTTTTCAAGAAACACTTTCTTATGCAAAATTGGAAAGCAGGGGTGTATAGTGCGGAAATAGAGATCAATTAGGGTTTGACCATGTGGAGCAACCAAATGTTCAACGGCGTCAACATTCTGGATGGACCGTTCGTAAAGAGCTTCGGAGTAGTCATTTTTCAGTGAAAACATAACGTCATTAGAGACCTTTCGTAGCTCAATATCTCCAGCCAGCAGAGCTCTGCCTTGGCTATCAAGAGGCGTAGCTTCTAATAGCCGCGTATCAAACACGGACGTGGGACCGATGAAATAAGAAGAGCGCGGATACTGCAGACTGAGAGCCTTCTTTAGCAGAGCGTGCCCACCCAAAGACGCGTAGTCTTCGTATTTCAGTCTTTGTGGGGCAATGTTGGGCTCAGTTGAGGGTGCACTCCTTTGACCTCCTGGGCCTCCCTCTGCTTCTATTAGAGAGGATTCAGTATCTGCTGTATTTTCAGGGGTTTCTGCTTTTGTCAGAGAGGTTGTCGACACAGAATTCTTTTTCGGGCGGTTTCGTCGAACCGGAGCTTCAAGAAACGTGCACGGCTGTTTCTTAACTTCACAGTGCAAACACCTCCCGGTATCCGACGGCAACATAATACAGCGGGCCTTACGCCGGCGGCAAGAGTCACACGGGCGCTGCTTCTTGATTGTGTTAGTATTATTTGGGTTGTTTTCTGCCTCCAAGATGTCAGCGGCCATTGCAGCTGCTTCCAGAATGGTGGGTGATCGTGGTCGCTTGATTTCACGATCATCTAAATCATTTAGGTCGTGATTGTATTCCTGAACAAGTGAGTTTCGCACTTCAGAGGAGGTGTTATCAGATTGTAGCTGGGAAGACTCCATAAAGTGGTCCCCATAGACGTTCATGTAATTCGCTGGAGATAGTACCGAATGCGACATTATCGGGTCGGAAGTTGACTCCAGGGGAACAATATCTGAATGCTGCAGTGGAGTAGAGATAACATCAGGATTGCTTTTGATGTTTTCTGGCGAAAGGTTATCTGTAGAGGTGAAAAACGAGTCGTTTCTACTGAAAAACGATGGGGAGAGAGAAAATAAGTCGCGAGTATGCTGTAGCAGTGCTTCCTCAGATAGAATAGCTTGTTGAGAATTGTCCATGCCTTGACTCCAGTGCCCTGAGACTTGAGGAGAGCTGTCGTCAGCGGGTGACTCTGTGTTGCTTTTGGGGCCACCAGCAAGCATGGAGAGATTTGTTGAGATGGACTCATAATTGGCTGCTGTCAACGCGAGGGACGAAGAGGTTGACGGTTCACCAGCAGTGACGGTTATTTCAGCACTACCGGATCTCTGCAGAGAGCTTTGGTTCTCTGGGGAGAGGCCCACTGTGAAAGGGATTTCCATAACGGTGGTTATAATAGAGAGGTCAACAGTCCAGACTGTTTGTTGGCATTCATTGATGGCTCCGTCGACACCAATCCGCTGCACAATAGCTAGCGTATCCAAAGGCTGGAGATGTTAGATCCCAAAGCAGAGAGATGAGTAAATCACTCACAGAAAAGGTGTGTGAAACGCGTTTAGTCTGGTCAAGAGGCAACAGGCGATGGGCGATAGCTTAGGAGCAAGAAGGCTTGATATCGCTGAAACTGAAACTGAAAAGTTTAAGAGTCACAACGAATCGCTAAGCAAATTTAGGTATACGTAGATTCTAATGAGAGCAGTCAACTTATTGATAAAGTCTATGATAACCCGGGCCTTGAAAGCCTTTGACTGTGATGCTGATTCTTGCGGACAAATGTGGGGGGTATAAAATATATGGAAGAGTTTTAGATATATCAGTTGGTTATCACTGGTAAATCGCGCTGGGACCAAAATTTCAACTTTCAAATTTATTCATAATCTATATCGATCGTAGGCGTCTAGTAGCTGCTTGAAATTTTAACGAAAACGCTCTTGTCATTTATACGAATTAAAATGGCTTCAATCTCATTGCAATGCTGCTTCAGTGGCTTTAACGCGAGCCTTGAAGTTTTCAACCTCTTCCCAGCACCTCAGGGGCTGGCCTGAATTCTCCGTGAGACAAGCAATGACACTCTCTCTTGCCTTTCTAGTCTCATCATCAAGCTCACTACGCTTAATTCGACTTTGAAGTCTGTTTTTGATCCCCTCCAGCTTTTGCTCAACCTTAGAAGAATGAAGTTCGTCATTCTCTGAGTTATCACTGCCTCTAGCAGTTGGGCTATCAAGTGCGTAGATGGCGTCTCTCAGCTCATTGGTGTTTTCTCTCTCAATCTTTTGAAGCTCTTCAGTGACGCGGTCTTCAATGAACTTTTCAGCGTATCGAGTGCGGGTGTAATCAGTCTACCAGCCTGCATGTTAGCGCTAAAATGGACAGGCTTTTAGCTATAGCTATAACCATATATATATCAGCATTACCTCAAGAGAAGAGTCCAGCGCATTCACTAGAGATGCAGAGAACTCCGTAGGAGTGGCTGGCAAGAAAATACTTGATTCCTTGGACTGTTGAGCGCCCATTGATGAAGATGATATTAACGATGCGTAATTCCACGCCTACGCAAAATATATGGAATCTGATCTGCTATTGGCCAATGATGTGGCTTAGGGTTCGACATACTCGTATGCCAGGTATACTATGTAACTTAACTCTTTAACTACTATAAATATATTCTAAAGAACGCGAAAGGATTCGAGTATGATCTGAGAAAGGTCTGAAGTGGCCTTTTTTGAAACAAGAATCTCTTGCAAAGATTGCCTGTTCTGCTGCCATCGAATCCAGGCATGACCCTGCAGAAATGAGTCTGCCAAATCGTCATTCTTGCCTTTGCCACTCAAGACTTGATCTCGGGCTAATGAGGACATAGCATTGAATGCCAGAGACGACGTTGATTCCCGTAGTAGAGCCGATGCCATGTGTGTCTTGAGCTCTTTGGTCTCTTTATACCTGCCTTTGTCTTTGCTACTGCTATTGTTGACTAGCCCTCCTAATCGTTCCAGGTCAACCTCTTGCTTCCAGTATGAAATAACCCGCTTCGGATTAATGCTACATATCCACGAGTTGCCGTTTTCGCTTTGTTGCGAGACAGCGTACAAAGCAGCATGAAGCATGTTCTCTAGCATGTTCACTCGAATAGTCCATTCCAAAATAGACGTAGAAGATGTAGACCGGAATCGCTGCCGCTCGATTAGAATGACATCTGGAAGAATGTTACTATTAGGGTATGTAAATTTTGACCGAACGAGACCAAATGCTATCTGGGCCAGACGATCAGGGTCGAATGACGAAACAGAAGCAGGCCATGAGGTCGGCCGAAAATCGCGTTCAATATCCAGTCGCGACCAGTCCAGCACCTTTACGCTCTGCGAAGATTTCATGAACTCCAATTGACAAACAGATAGGTTCCGCACACCCATATCTACTGAGAGTATGGATAATGAAGGTTTTTGTAGGCATTCCTTTGCGGCAATGAGCAGAGAGCTCGCTAGTTGTGGTTTTGTCCCCACTGGAGCTGCGAAACCGTTAGCTTGATAGTTAATAGTAGGAAGAGTCGCCATACATGTTCCCAAGAGTATACTCAGCTGTTTAAGCTGCGCTTGTTTTAGTCGAAGAAGTGTCTCCATGGGAATAATTTCTTGTTTTGGAGTGGAAAAACTTTTCTCAAAACGACATTTAAAATTGTAAATATCTAAACCTCCATCCACAAGCCTTTGTCGGAGTTTGCGGTCTGATTTAGTGATATTGAGGGCATTCACGGTGCTGATTTACAGATAAAATATTTTTTAAATGCAACCTCAATGGGATTTGAAAATGGCCACATCAAGCCCATGCTAACTGATTCATTAACTCTCAGTAAGCTTATGGATATGTGCCTCGACTTTCTTTGAATCGCTAATCGCGATATCAGCATGAATTTGAGAAGATGTGTAAAATTAGCTCCTCTCTACTTAAGATTATCTAGTTTTTATTTTACCTTTCTATTAGGCTTCCCGCGAAATCATCAAGACCCCATTGTGATCGTCGATGTAGTATTATCATCTTTCTCTCTTATACATCACTTTTTACCGCTGTTTTTATTTCGTTCAAGCCAAGCAAAACGCCATGGTTATCCCTGTTCCTGCCGTAACCACCTCTCAACTGTCTGCTAGCCCCAGCTTGGATCCTTCAGGAGGTTCCAGCTCTGGTTCTAGTTCTAATAAACGAAGAAGTATACTCGGGAAGCCTGTTGATATGCTCCCTCTTGACGATTTAGAACTTCCAAATAGTAGAGCCAATGCTGATGGCTCACGCAGGAGACATAGTATAGTGTCGTTTGATGAACCAGCTCGCCATAATGAACGACGACCTTTATCAATGAACTTGAAGCTTTCTCAGCTCAATATTTTCAATTCCACTTCTAGCCCTCAAGCCACACCATTTTCACCCGGCACTCATCCACACAGACTAAGTGGCTTGGGTTATTTCCAAAGAACTATGTCTGAACAGAATAGTCCTCCTTCAAGCACCGAATTTCAAGGCAATGAATATGGACAAAATGGAAATTTCTCCCACGCGCGCTCAATCAAAGGCATGATAGAAAAAAAGAGACTATCATATCAAAGCCCGATGGCCAGTCCCAAAATTCTACTCGACTCATTTTTACCGAAAGACTCTACGGGGCAAGACATCGGTGCTAGCTTTCATGACTCCGCGCTTAGTGGAGAGTCGACTGAAGAGTCAGACGACACTAAACTTCACATCTTGGTTGCTGCAACTGGATCTGTTGCCGTAATCAAGGTTCCTTTAATTCTTGTCAAATTACACAGCATTTACGGAAATAGTGCCGTGGTACAACTGATAGTTTCTGATACCTCAGATCAAATTTTGAAACTGGCCAGACTACCCAGTGGTATAAAGGTCTGGCGCGACTCGGATGAGTGGTCTTCCCGAAATGACTCAACGGAAACCGTGCTACACGTTCAGCTGCGGCGATGGGCAGATATTGTACTGATTGCGCCGTTATCAGCCAACACCCTAGCTAAGATGGCTAATGGGATTTGTGACACATTGATTACCTCCGTATTTCGGGCATGCGGTCCCGTCACACCCGTGGTTGTTGCCCCTGCTATGAACCCTCACATGTACATGAATCCTATTACGAAGCGGCACTTGGGTGTTCTCCAAGATTGCTTTTCCTACGTGACCGTCTTGAGGCCAATTGAGAAAGTCTCGGTAGGTGGGGACATTGGAATGGGCGGAATGAGAGAATGGACAGACGTTGTCGATAATGTAGTTGCTCAGCTCGGCGGGCCTCGATCAGTAGAGGAAGAAGAGTGGCAAGAGAAACTGGAAAAGCGCGAGAAGAAAATTAAGAAACTTAGAGAATCTGGGATAGATTTTCCAGTCAATTTGGATCTCGAAACTCATAGTGATGACGATGACGACGATGAAGACGACGATGATGATGACGATGAGAAAGAAGAGTATCATGATGTCCACCGCACATTCCATATCCCCGTTACTCCAGCCTTCCAGCTACTGCCGCCAAAACCAAAGTTCATGCGAGCGGACTCTTAGCACGTATAAATTCTCACTTAAAGAGGTCCAAATCACAAGAACAATGAAATTAAAAAAAGAGCTTTAATTTATATTATGTTATATTACATCCATATTGGAACCTAGAGATTTGCTAGTGACACTGAGACTTTGCGGCCCAAGTAAAGTTGCGCAAATATCCTAACTTATGATAATGGTGGCCTTTGAGTTGTCTATGTACAGTTCTAGGAAGAAAGTATGGAAACCCTTCTCCTTAACAAAAAATCCTCAACATTTTAAAATCTTTTTATTCACTATAATCAAAATCGATTATACTTAATCCATATATCATTAGATAGAGGTTGTGTTAAAGAATACATATGGCTGCTAATATTTGGTATACCATCCCTTGGCTTCAATCGCTTCTTCTACTCGATGGTTCATGGTACTCACTAACTCATCAAAGTAAACATGTCCCGTTTCTTTCCAAGCTTGTTCAATTAAGCTAGAAAAGTGTTGCCTAAGTTCGGCAAAAGTGCCTTTGAATGTCTCCAGGTTCGGATCAAGACGGTCGATCATTTCTTTCAGCTTTACCCAAGCATGTTCTATGGGGTTGAAATTTGGAGAGTAGGGAGGCCACTTCATCAACATAATCCCATTTTCAGCAAACCAGTCTTTGACTTTCCCGCCATTGTGTATAGGAGCATTATCTCGCATGAAGGTCCATCCATCCTTATAGATCTCAGGCAATTCGGGCTTCAAAACCTCAAGATATGACCAGCTGGTGTAGCCGTTCTTCGCGCTCTCCGAGTCCCGCTTCATTTGAACAATTCGCTAAGTTCCACCGTAAAATACAGCACCCCATATCATTATTGTCATTCCTTTGCCTTTTCTGTAGGGTACAACGTGGTCTTTATCATATTTTTCTTTCTTTTGGTTGATTCCAAAGCACCAACGTTGACGCTTCCCTTTGCTGATTTCAACTGAACATTCATCACTCCAAATAACTCTTTTCCACTAATCCAACGTCCAAGATCAATGCTCAATAGCCCATTTTAATCGTTTAGCACGCACTTCTGAAGTCAGGAGAGGTCTTTTACAAGCTTTCCAATGTGCGCAGCCCTCGGTGCGGATAGCTGAAAGCGAAGTCTTATCGCATGCACTTATCCCACTATGATCACAAATATCTTGATAGCTAGAAAAAGGATGGCGTCTAATGACCGACATAACTGCTCTCATACCTCATTCATTTACAGCCTTTGGTCGTCCGGAGCGTTTGAGGGAGGCTCCGTCTTGGCGTGGCCGTTCTTTTGTAACGGTTTTATAGACCGTGGATTTAGCCAAATCGTGGTTGCGGGCAATTGTTTCGTAAGTGAGGCCAGAACGGCGTTCGGTACAAATTCCAGAGCGCTCATATGGTGTAAGCTCTTTTCTGTTAGCTTTAGAATGACCATTAATAAGTTCTAGAGGAGTTGGTGATGCCATAACTGGTGGTTGAAGATGCGGGGAATAAAGTATTGGGACGGGTCGAAATCATTTTTTTAATTTTCGTTTCAGTACTTTTTTCTTCAGACTAGTACATTTTGGATCTGTGTCACAAACGCAAAACTTAGGCAAAAATTGTAGACTTAATTAATCATGAATTTCAACCAACAATATCCAAATTACAGTAACTCAACTATGCCAGGCAGTTCACTCATCTATGAGTTTCACCTAGATTAGCTAGCAATGCTTAATCACGATTTCTCAATTTATATTAGCAAAATATTAACACGATTTCTCTTTGTTATTTAGTTTTTAATGCCATATTTTCAATGTTAATTGATTTCATTAACATATTTTATATGCAAGCTAAATGTAGACAGTTCTCAAGCAGATAGAGCATTATCTTGCGGTTTTTGATACTCTCTGACTCTAAAATACGTATTCTAGCTTATCGTTGATTGCGGCGAGCTAATTTCTTCACCACAACTCCAAGCCTGACATACGTACGCAGACATTACTTTAAACATTCAAAAAGTACTGTGCTGTAATTCAAGAGCAGAAATAAATTTTGATTTGACCCAGAACTAAACTGGGGACGTTCTGCGTGGTAAGCAGATAATTGTCAATTGCTGCAATCATTTGAGTCGATTGAATATCTTAACTGTATGTAGCAGTTTTAAATCCTTTTATTATTAAATTTATAGAACTTATTATGTCACTTTGTCCTTTGGACTTATATTATTTCTCGATTAAAAAATTCCTCCGCTCTCACATCGTTTCCAATTTGTTGTCTCCATTTGGTAGGGTTCAAATAGTGCCATTCTGATCTCTTCCTTGCTAGAATGCAAGATATTACCCTCAGTAACATCTCGGATC
>JAJMKT010000218.1:0-36086 GCA_030563985.1 Geotrichum restrictum
AGACGTTCCGTTAAAGAAGAAGTAAGTGCCTTGCACCTAGTCTAGTATATCCCCCTTAACACTTGTTAACATTCATAAGAGATATTTAGCTCGATTCAAACCATCTTATTTATTATACACACATCCGAATAGGAACAGGCCCCTATTCGAGCTTATTACTCAGGCATCCGACGCCTAGCGAGGGCCGGACCTGACACCGCACCTACCTTCCATGTCAGACACTCGCTGGTTATTTTTTGAAGTATACTTAATTCGCAAAGGCAGGGGTGTTGGTCTAAAAGAAGCGTCATAGATATAGTCTACCGGCAAGTTTAGTGATAGGGGGAGGGGGTTTTGTGTAAAACAATGATTTTCCTTTGTGATGTCTTTGATATTTTTCTGCTGCATGTCTGGGCTTTCTAGCTAGCTAGCCATGACACCTTCCAGCTAACATGCACCACAGATGTCCTTACAAATTCAACTATTTCAGCAAACTTCCCCTCAGTAGAATACATGAGTGGCTTCGAAGCTAGATTTATGCTCAATCGCTGTCAGTAATTTCGGCAAATCTTATATATGTCCGACTAGAATCGTGCTCTACTAGCAGCTCTAGATATCCTCTAGCATCACATATAAGCACAGTGATCCTCATCCTGCCGTTGTATTAATTATATACCGGTATAGCTTACAGTTGTTGCAGTTGAATGCCAGTTAACAAGCTTTGAATTTGTTCATGAGACATGAATGGACTATAGCTAATCTTCAGTACATACTCCCACTCCCACGTACGAGAAACCAAAAACTTTGAGTTCCAACTCCGGAATTAGATAATGGCGCCTTGAAAACAGGCATGAGAAACCAACTGTAACGTTTTATGGACCATTTGGCTACGACCAGTACCGCATGAGGATATTCTACCAGAAGCAACCTAGAGACCGAACACAAGGAAGGCCAACTCAAGAAAAGAGCAATATGGCGCGGGATGCTCATCCCAACAACACAACTCCGGTTGAGGAAGATTAAACCTTTCTCGATCAACCTAAACGTTCAAGTGCTTCATCTCCTTTATGAATTTTTTCATCTCCTTTATGAATTTTTTTTGCTCGAAAGAGAAGGGTTTTAACATAGAGGTCTTGGGCTGTGTAAAAAGCAGCAAGGGGCGGGAATTCTCAGAGTGAAGCGGGCTAAATTACGGTTATACGACTACTAACGAAAAAAAGCTAGAAATATTGTCTTGTACTGTATCAAGTAAAGCCATATGGCATGAATAAAGTACAGTATTATCTCTCTCTCTCTTTCTCTCTCTCTTTATGGACCATTTAGGCTGGCAGAATTTCCAAACAATGTTAAGCATGTTCTTGCTTCTCACCACATTTGCATATTTCCAATTACTCCCAGCCCCGCAGTATTGTTTTCCGCATTTTCATGTGCGCAGGTTTTTCAATTATTGAGATATTGTGGACAGCATTTTACGAGTCTGTCGTACTAAATGTTTGATTGCGTCTAGCTTTCAAAAGCCTTCATTTCATCTACTACATGTACCAGTATTTCACGAGAGAATAAGCCCCACAATGTCACTTGAATTATGTTGATCCCTCAAGCAGCTAGCTATCCTACCTAAGCCATTCAATTACAACTTGGATTCTCCTGCATCTTCTCCAGCAAGCCTATTTCCTGCATAAGTGAATTTATCACTTTCTGTCCTGCTCACCACACTCATCAACTGCGCGTGCGAAATTGGCCTAGCCTCTATTGCAGGGTTGTACCCCAATCGCTTGATTCCGTCGCGCGCATTCAAATCTCGAGTTGAAGGTGCCACCAGACTGTCAGCCCGTCTGTACAAACCCATAACAACACACCCACCTAACCCAAGATTATGTTGCAGACAGAGTTTCGTCCCTGGTACTGACCGGTTAGTTGCCCACCCGCGTAAATGGTACACAAGCTCAGCTGCCTGAGCAAGCCCAGTGGCTCCGAGCGGATGGCCTTTGCTGATAAGCCCGCCTGAGGGGTTCACAAGCACCTTGAGATTAGGCCCATAAGTGAGTGCACCCGACATGACCATATCAATTGCTTTCCCGGGTGGACATAGGCCCAGTGAGTCAAGCAAGCATAGCTCGTTTGCGCTGAAGCAGTCGTGTAACTCAACCACTTGTATGTCCGCAGGTGATACTCCTGCCTTTGCGTAAAGTGAAACCGCAGCTTTTTTATTCATTCCCCGCCCGATCAAATCAATACTGCTGCCTCTGAATACTGTGGAGTCATCGGTCAGCATTTCCTGGCCCACGATCTCAACAGCCTGAGGAACAAGACTTGGGTGCGCGTCAAGATAAGCTTGGCTAACAAGTATAGCGGCAGCAGCACCGTCTGATGTTGGGCAGCACTGCAGTTTAGTCACACCCTTGTGGACCTTGGGTGAAGCCTTGATTTGGTCTAGCGTGTATGGGGTTCTGAACTGCGAATAAGGGTTGTTGACTGAGTGAGCATGATTAATTTCAGCAATATGAGCAAGTGCGTCATCATCTGCTTGAGTGCCTGTGCCGTGTTTTTCAATGTACTCTTGACCGGCATTTGCAAAAAGCTGGCAAGCTACACTCGAAGTCGGCGAGATACCTTGTCGGTCCAACATAGACAACCCAAACCTATCAAGTGGGTCCGTTCTGTCTTTGAACTTGGATCCTAGGCTTCCAGGCTCCATTTTTTCAAAACCTACAGCAAGCGCAACTTGTGCCTTTCCAGTCTCAATCATCTCACGGGCCATGTAGAGCGCTGTAGACCCGGTTGAGCAATTGTTGTTCACGTTATAGACTGGGATACCAGTAAGACCTAGCTGGTATACCACGCGCTGGCCGCAAGTCGAGTCGCCGTATACATAGCCTGCGACAGCGCGGTCAACTGCGTCATACGTGAGATCAGCGTCTATTAAGGCTTTAACGCAAGCCTCAAGGCCCAATTCTTCATACGAATATGTGTTGCGAGGGCGGATGAACTTTGTTAGTCCTACACCAACAATGAATACTTTTGACATAATTAATCGTAGTGGCAATGGCAGCGTTGAGAATTAATCTTATGGCCGGCCAGTCATGGATTAAATTACATTTATATATAATCTCTAGTATTTGTGGGGTCTGGGAAAATTGCGGGGAGTCGGCGTCGGTTCGCTCTGATGATGAGTTGCGAAGTGCCGAAGGCTAAGCTTGGTTGTGAGTTATAAATATATTAGTAATCACACAAAAATAATGTTTGGAGCATTTTCTTATTACGCGCGTAGACGCGTATCACACCGCAATTTTAAAGAGTTCACTAAAGTGACTAGACTACTCCAGGCACGTCTTTCTTAGGCCAATATTTTGGCTGAGTGTATCATCGAAGCCTACTAGGCGTATCAACCAATCTAAGAAGGTCAGCTTGCTCGTAACGCACTCGTCTAGGCCTCTTCGTCTGTGTGTTAGACCAGCCACTCGGCTGCCACGGCTAATTGCTTAGTGTGGGGTTGGGGTTAAATTCAATAGCCTACCGGTACTGTTAAATCGAATACTACCCTAACCCTAAGCCTAAGCTAAGAATCTGTGGGCTATTTCCAGTCCAGAAGACTAGCTAGAAGTCACTACCGGTAGATATATATAACGGCACTGATAAAACTCAATTAATGAGAGCTTTCAAGAATACGAGTTTACATTTACATAGCTACATGGAGGAATATTCAAGATGTCCTTTAGAATGTATTTAGAAGTATTTAGAATGTATGAGCCTATGAGGTGTGAGGGAGACCTACTGTCGTACTATAAATTTCTTGTGGTCTTTAATTGAGTTTCTCATATCATTGCAACTTGATCATGATTTCATTTAAAATAATATCCCATTTGAGAATATCAAGATTAAGATTCGCGTTTATACGTTTAAAAATATTCCTATTTGGGCAAAAGTAATTACAGTACTGTCACTACTCCATCTGGTCCCTACTCAACGTACGTTAACTGAAATTGTAAGGAAGAGTGTCATTGATTAAGACGCAACGCGTAGTACTCGTCAAGTCTAGTCTAACTTACCGAGAGAAACGACAGTTAGTAATCGATTACCGATGGACTAAAACCAATGACTACAGTAGGTTCCTCATGGACTTTCCACATACTGTATGACAGTGTATGTTATATTGCAAGTGCAACCAAAGTCTCTCAATTTGTGTAGTGACATCAAGCCTAGCTAGAGGTATATATATGCGGGAATCACTAGACTTCTCAGTCTAAGCATAATTCAGACTACAGTTGCGTAGCAATATAGTTTCACAAGTAATCTGTGAGAATTCTTAAACTCCTTAGAAATACTTCACAAAAGCCAACTGTTACAGAATAATTCAATAGAAATTTCAGAGAAAATAGTTCATTTTAGACTATCAAACAACGCAAACATTAAAAAAAACCATAACAAGAAAAGAGGCCCGTAACAAAATATATAAATAAAAAAGAAATAGAAGTTTAACCGCCGAATCCGTAAAGGGTACGGCCTTGTCTCTTCAGAGCGTAGACAACGTCCAAAGAAGTGACGGTCTTTCTCTTGGCATGCTCAGTGTAAGTGACAGCATCACGAATAACACTCTCCAAAAAGGCCTTGAGGACTCCGCGAGTCTCCTCGTAGATAAGACCAGAAATACGCTTGACACCACCTCTGCGCGCAAGACGGCGAATAGCAGGCTTGGTGATTCCCTGAATGTTATCACGTAGAATCTTTCTGTGACGTTTGGCACCGCCCTTTCCAAGGCCCTTTCCTCCCTTTCCGCGTCCAGTCATTGTGTAGTAGTTGTTGTGTTGGTGGGTTGAAAAAAGTGTGAGTTTGTATGGTTGATGATATCAAGCCAAAATTGTTGTGTGTTTGAGTGGTAAAAAGTATGGATGAAGAAGAAAAATAAAAGAGGGAAATCGACTAGTTATATAGTTTTTGAGGGGCGAGAAAGAGACCAGTGGCACCAGTAGCAAAAAAATGTTGCGTTGTTTTGTTGGAAATTTGTGGTCAAGGAAATTCTTAGTTTGTGTGTGATCATTTACTATGGCAAGTCGACGTTCTCCCAGCGTTTGGCGCTTGAGTCTCACAGTTACGCACTAGGGGGGGTATATCAGGGAACATTACACCCAGACCCTGATATACAGCGTGCAGTCTGAGATATTTGATGATGTCGCCTAACCCTGGATATAACTCCCAACTGGCGACTTGCCATACTTTGAACAAGACTAAATTGCCAGAATTTCCTACCACAACAATAATGTCACGCTGGGACATGGAAAAAACACAAGACAAATTCTGTTTAGGGAGAAAGCAGCCAGTACTCCAAATACACCCAAGCCTGAATATCAGAGGCTGATGTCACAACAAAATTACTGCGAGAAACTAGTTTTTGCCACCGGGCTTGTGTTATAAATAAGCCTCGTTTCCCTCTTCTTAACTTTTTTTATTTCTTTCTCATCCTCATCACTTTTGTACACCTCAATCAACAAACAAAATTACAAACATCATTTACAATGGCCAGAACCAAGCAAGCTGCTAGAAACTCCACCGGTGGTAAAGCCCCCAGAAAGCAACTCGCTTCCAAGGCTGCCAGAAAGTCTGCCCCCGCCGGCTCAACTGGTGGTGTCAAGAAGCCTCACAGATATAAGCCTGGTACTGTTGCTCTCCGTGAGATTAGACGTTACCAAAAGTCTACTGAACTCCTTATCAGACGTCTGCCATTCCAGCGTCTCGTCCGCGAAATTGCCCAGGACTTCAAGACCGACTTGCGATTTCAGTCCTCCGCCATTGGTGCTCTGCAGGAATCCGTTGAGGCATACCTCGTCTCTCTCTTTGAGGACACCAATCTTTGTGCCATCCACGCCAAGCGTGTTACCATCCAGAAGAAAGACATCGCTCTTGCCAGACGTCTGAGAGGCGAGCGTATTTAAATGTGCCGGGTCTAAATATTTATTTTTTATGGGTGTGTCTGTGTTTTTTCGCTTAGTTTAGTTTAATGAATTATTTCTGTTTTAAAAAAAAAAAATCCAGGGGGAGTGGGGATGTCTCGATACCTTTCATGTTGATGGAGCTTTTCACGTAGATCACATGTATCCTGATTCTTTTTAGCTACTGGCGTGAAGATTGCTAGATGTGGAAATTTATAAATTGGAAGCAATCGCCTTAAATATTTGAGCAATTAGCCATTGGGGGCCTATACAGTGCGAAGCCATTTGTCCCACTGAAAGCTCATAAATGAGAGTAAACCAGAGACCATATATTTTCTTCTAGTTTAACTTCTAAAATGTATCGGTATGACGGCTAGATATAACTACACTACCCCGGCTTTCTAAAATTAATTAACGCAGCGCACATTGGTATTTTATATTTAAATTTCTTATCGATCGGGCTCCAAAGCAGCTACGGGTACTAGCCCTACGTCTGGAGTCCGGACCTACCGGTAGGGGTTTAATCCTGAAATATACCTTCGCTCTTTCATCTTTCAATTTGTTGTCTTCATTTGCCGGGTCTCAAAACAGTGCCATCCTGCTCAATCCATAGTCTGTAATCGATTCCAGGCATCGTTCTCAGCCCTTATCACGTTTAAATCCTTCTCCGACTCTGAGTGAATGAATGATACTGTACGTACTGATTAAAATACAGTAGTCTACTAGACTACGCGTATTAACAATTAAAAGTTAAAACCTGTTGAATTGCGCATGCGCCTAAGATATTTTAGTCTAACGTAGTCTACGCTGGCAAAAATATGATCACGATGAATTTCGGATGAAACCAAAAAAAAAAATTCCATATTGGAAATATTGGCATTAACGCGTCTGACGCGTCAGCCGCACAATTTATTTTTTGAAATGCAAAATATGGTAGAGCCTAAATTTCTCTCTAAACTAACTAGTGCTTAATCTGACTACTACTTCTGGCCTAGGCCTTAGAGACAGAAAAGATAATAAGGTCTGCCCAGACTCTACTGTGCCTTTTGATAGGGTATGCACTTATGGTGTCAAGTTAATCTTTAAAAGATCGTTGATTTTTTTTGATTTATACCGGGGTTCTTGGAGGCTTTAAACTTTCTATAACGATGATGAAGGAAGGATTCAAAACAACACAAGTATTGCTGGTTGAATTTAGTGTTAACAGTTGTTACTTCTACGCTATCAGTTCTGAATAGTATATGTATGATTTGCATACCAGTTTTACTATACATGTATATATAGATATATCATTAGACTAGATAGGTCTATATTATTTTCTTTCTACTGTATTTTTCAAGTTTATCGAAATTTATATTCGGAAATAATGGTGCTGCTGTACCGCTCCATAACTGTGCAATGTCACGCTAAGATGGGTGCAATTGTTAGCTTTTAATACGCCAGTAAACTTACTACGTTCTAGAATCTATACAGGTACTAGTAGATTGAATAGTCTTGAATCTGGCTCGGTAATGAGAGAAATATCTGACGGCACATAGTCAGATTAGTAGACGCCCTTAATTTTAGAAATGATTTATTCTTGTTTCGTTATTTGATTATGATATATGAAGTCTGGCTTTATATGTCGCCACCAAGACTGATAATTTCCTTGTGAACATAACAGCTTCTTATTCCTTCATCATGGCCTTGATGTTCTTCAGTACCTTTTCTGACATAGGAAAAAGTACCCTCATGATAGTAAGAGCTTCGTGTCCAGCGGCTGGGTAAATTTTGGGTGCTAATTCTTCAAATCCGGGTATACCCAGGCATACCCAGGCATCCTCCACTCCCTAGTGGTGTTGTCATGATATCCTCGTCGTACGTGGGCCGTTGCGGTCGTCATCTCGCAACAAAACGCCATCTCTTCCCTTAGCAACCTGTCAATGCACCCCAACTGTTCACCTAAACCTTCCAGGTTCAAAGATCTTTGCAAATATCGGAGTTCTGCGTGAAAAAAACAAGTCTTCATCACCAACAGTGCATCTTGTCTGGGCATCTGTTTTGAGGTCTTTCTTAACATCTCCCTAGTCACTTACCTTCTCATTCATAAATTTTGCTCGTTTCTCATCCGGGCCGACGAAAGAACCTAAAACGGGTATTCCATCCCGCAAAGGAACCCGATCTTGAGTAAGCAGCTAGATGATACCATAGTCACCCATATGGCATACATCTTGATTCTAGATTAGAGATTCTAGATATATCACACGACACTGATACATAGAAAAGTCGTCAAACATACAAGTTTCAATATCTTTGTGATCCAGCACTCATTAAGGTTGAGTGAGATAACCTAGGTTCTCTTCTTCAATAGCTTCCTGTCCCCTATTGATAACGTCGTCACCCTTGGCCAGAACGCAAACGTCGTCAAGGTAGGCTACTAGCCCATTACTACTGCATCTTCTCTAACTTTTTATTTCAACCGTTCAAGAAAGGGTCTCAATCCTAAAGAAAAAAGTAGTGCTGCAGCCGGGTCTCCTTGTCTTATAATCCTTCGGACTTATATTCCTCTGTTAAAAAATTCATCCGCTCTCACATCGTTTCCAATTTGTTGTCTCTATTTGTTAGGATCCAAATAGTGCCATTATGCCCTCTTCCTAGCTAGCTAGAATGCAATATATTACCCTTATTACAAACGTCTCCGATTTTGAGTCTGTCATCTCTGACCTTGGCTTGTTCAACTCCTTCTCTGATTCTGGGTGAATAAAGTAAGAAAGTTGAAAGTTTTATTGATTTTTTTTGGTACACTTAATAAGCCAGACTACGTACGCTGCACCTAACTAAAATCACAACCCCAACTTTTTTCCAGATGTTGATTCACTTCAGGTTATACCAACATGTAAAGAGAAGACTATATATACAAGATAGTCATTACTTTAGGAAGATTTCTAGAACGTTGAATTAATTAGTACTTCGTAGCTAGCGCTCCATTTGTAAGTATGTTAGTTTAGTCTTTCGCGAAGAGTCATGCTAGCCGTTTCACATTGTGATAAATTAACTGTATGAGGTTTCTTACACTCCTACCTAGGCCTGCTCTTTCTGTTTTTATCTTTTTCAGTTATTAGGCTACCTTTGAGCCCCCCTCAGACTTCAGCTATAGTCTATCCTATCTACTATCTAGTATATATAGTCCAGGGCCTAAGCCTTAGGGTCAGTAAGACTACTGTAGCCTAAAATTACGTGGTGTTTAGGCGCTACTACTACCGCAGTTATAATATCAGTGGGAGTTATTGATATAGAGAGCCAGTAAAGGCACCGCGTGTGGTCTACCGGTATATATTTAGCTGCGATGCCAGATTCTTCTTGCGTTACCCTATTTAATCACTATCGTTTCACTTTTATGGCATCATGTGGATTCCACGAAAAACATTCAAACATTCAGAATGCTTCAATGCTCAACTTGTCAACTTGTGTCTCTTTTGTTCTACCTTTCGGCTTTATGTGGGTATTTCAGACCACAGTGCTGTACATATATATGTGCACAAGCTGCTGCTGTGTAGCTAGTCTTGTCTAATGGCCGTAAGATCGATAGACAACAAAAATTAATTCAGCACAGCACTGAGCGCAGACTCGCCGCAGAGTGCACACTGCAAGGCTTGTGCAGGTCTTGTGCGAGGTTTCTTTGCGCGTCAAGACATGTCACTGAATTTTGTTGGTGGAGGCTTTGACATATTAAAATCTAGACTTTAAATGTGGTATGCTTTAGGGGCACAGGCTGCACAGTAGTCTAGTCTAGAGTTGTACATACGTAATAATCTAGTGCTAGCTGGACTGCTGTTTTAATTTATGGGTTTTGAGAGTACTTATCATAAATGTGTCTTTGTCTCAATGAACTTCAAGTAAGACTCCTTTGAATTATCATTCTATAAAGATTAGCCAAGGTATGGCCTCTTGATAAATTTCATTAACCAACGTTACTAGGCATCACGGCAGAGTTTGGGCAGACTGATGGGTTGTATTGCAGAGCTACAAAAGCAATTGATATCGACCTATTGTAAGGCAGGGCTCAATTTTTTGAAATTTAATTTAATTATAATCAAAAGGCTCTGTGTCACGATAGCTTTGCCCATTAGCAATAGATAGTTAGATCTCGACCAATCCAACAATGTAATAAGTCAACTCTCCAATTTGATTACACAGTGCATTTGACGAGTTCGCTAGGTTTGCAAGCACCAGTCTATTTTAAAACCATTCACAAAAGCGGTCACAATAATAAAACATGTAGGCTAGATTAGAAAGTGACGAGAAGAAAGTATTCAGGAGCGCTGAAAGTGTCCAGACTCTCCGGAGTCCAGATAGATAGATAGATAGATAGATAAATCTTTTTATTGTCCCGTTTAATAGGGGAAATTACACAAACTGCAAAAAACTATTTAGACGTGGAGTATGACATGGTTCGTTTCCTGTCTGATATACAAACTGAGTCAGGCGTAATTGCTTCACTAATTTTTAAAATGCTGCGATGGTGTCGGAATTTCCCTGAAGTTACAAAGGTTTGGGGTCTTCGTCCGGAGTCCAGAGTGAAAGAAAGCGGGGATGGGTCAAAGACAATCCTTTGTGGTATACATTGAGCAGCATACATTGAGCAGCATGAACAATTTTACAAACTGATAATGCCATTTCACCCCATTAAATTTATATGCCGATAGTAACATACAATGTAGGAGAAATAAGTGAAGTGCACTTTGCTCGGTCCTTTCGTTTCAGACTAGAACGTCGGGGCTTACTGCTATTTCTCTACTACAGCTGTATATTCAAGTTGGTGTGACTTACTATTTCATCTTCTTTATGATCTACAATTTTTTTACTGTACTGTACTTGAAAGAAAGGGCCTTAACATAGATGCATTTATGCCGCGTAAATCAGCGGGAGCTAGCGAGGATTCTCATAGTGACGTAGGCTTAAATTATTGGTTACATGGCAACTGAGATAGCTAGACAAGAAGGCATACTAAACCAAAAGGATTTTTACGCAATTATAGGAGATGTTCAAGCATACGGTATATAAAGTGTAGTTTTTTTTTTGACTATTTTTGTAAAGCCAATTTGGCAAGACATTTGTATTACAGTATCATTCGTTCATAACTTACCTGTACTATAAACTCGATCGATTTATATCCAATCAGAAATATCCGTTGAGTCTGAGCCGAAAGTAAACTATACTTCACTCAAAGTTTTCAGCAGGTTTTCAGCAGGTTTTCTTACAGTTTTTCTCAAGTTCACTGTGACCGAGTTTACCTTGGTGCTGAAGTTTTTAGACATTAAACCATTGTAAATTGAAGGAAAATTATGACAACTTTGTAGCATTTGACATCAGCAATATCCAAAGCAATTATGCCTGAACAAGTCTATATGGACTACCAAACAGAGGAAACAATGTACCGCTTCACGGTTAACTAGTTTTTACTGATATAGTGGATTTTGTATTTAGACAGGACAGTGACAATATTTATAGACCAATCAATCAATCAATTATTTGAGCGTTTCCTCTAAACAGCGAGACGGCACAGGAATTTATAAGTATTCAAATACGGTTGTATAGACTAGATTAAGCGCAAATTCAACTCAAGATATTTAGAAAAAAGCTTAGGAATAGTCCTTGTAGAATTTTAGGCATCCACTTATGAGACGGCTACTACTACTATACGTACTAATTCCTTATTTTCGATCAGTGGAATTTCAAAATAATTTTAGAGGACGGAACACTGCTGTCAAAGATAATATAAGCTGCTGGTACTGGAATTTATATTTGCCTATAGTCTAAGTAAAATATATCTGCGAATGCCATGGTGAAAGGACTGTATATTAACAGTCCCGTATTCAACAAAAAGTTAACTGGAGTATTTTCGCGAAAATTTATACATTGTTATTGCATTCAGCTAGACTTTCAAGGAATACGTGAGAAACACTTTTATATTCCAGTACGTAGTATATAATATATAGCTACTTCATGGCAAAATGTTACTTGCCTATAATACCTGAGCGCTGGCCTACATCCGTATATTAAGGTCCTATATAACCTAGTCTACTCAAACAATTTTAACTAAATATGTAAACTGAATTAAAGACAACCAAGAGCCCGCACGGATACTATAAACATCAATATCAAAACTAAATGATTACAAGTCGAAATGCTGAATTGCGAAACTAGTGTCCTCGAGGGTTTATGACTACCGGCATAGCAAACATTGTTTATATTCATTGCCCTTACCCACAAACAAATATTCCAGTCTACCGGTATGACTCAATTTCCGGCGCCACAACGAAGATAAAATATTAACCTAACCCTACTCTGTTGTTTTCAGACTGTATTTCCGGGAATATTAATCCGTATCCGTATCCGCGCCCGTCGGGAGGCGTATAAGCAGTCCATATAGGCCTAGTGTATATTTAAGCACACTCTAATTAGTAAACATGAAAGAAAAAAACTTTCTTCCCACCATGGCCTAGGCCTAGCTAGTTAACTTTAGGCCTACAGTATGCAATTACTCATGAGCCACCATGGATAACATTACCGACGTCCTGGTCCTTGGTCTGGGACTCTGGGTAACGTTGCTGTTGATATGACTTGATAATACAACTTGATGTAGTCTACTAGCTGCAGGATTTGGATATTCGTGGGTCTGAAATTTGGATTCGAATTCACCCAGAAGGGGAGTTGGCTTACTAGTATACCATTTGCAGTATCTATACCCGGTACGTCTCTAGCCCAGCTGCAGGAAATTCAGCTGGTGGACTACAGCTGTTCGACTACGCGTAGCTAGCTAGCTCAGAAAAATCCTTGGTGCAGGGTTTTTTTAAAGGGCCATTTGAACAGTTGAATTCAGCTGTAATACTTGCTAGTAGCTACTGTATATTGAATTGTTGGTCTATTTAACCGTGAGGTACCGGTAGACATTAGGTAGAGTCTGAGGCAGGCATTATACTGATTAGACTCTAGTAGTAATTATAACAGTGATCTTGTCATTGACCTGTGCGCAATTGCCTACTGGTAGAAGTTGAGCTTAACATCTTTTATGATAATCTTAAGCTGGCTTTTGAACCCAGTTTACAAACGACGGGGCGGTGACCGATGGTCCACCCAGCGACACGGGCTAATACATTTTAGTTGAGGATATAGACTAACTGTTCCGGGATATGGAAATCCCAAGCGTCAACTCTATGAAGGCATGAGCCCATGTGTCTATGAACCTACGAATCGGGACCTGGTAGCCCGTAGGCCCCGTACCCAGGCGCCAATAGCCAGTATTACAGTGTGTGCACTGCACTGTAATAGCCAGACCTAGATAGTCTACCGGCCGGTAGACGTGAGCAAGAAAAAAATTCTTCTATTGCCTTCTTAAAATTTTCTTTCGGTAAAAATTCTTTCGGTAAAAATTCTTTTCATTAAAACTCTTTCGTTTGTTGCAGCGGCGCGAGATCGCAGTACGCGCGTAAACATTTAATACCAAAAACGCAACAAATGAGCAAATGAGTCAAGCTTCTACATGTTGCTGCTAACTCCTGCTGAAAATTAACGCAGAAAACGCATAGGCTATGAAATTATTTTTTTCTAATTTTTTTTTAAACCCGTCATACAGTATGAGAATTTTACTACGGTAGCTGAGTAGCCTAATCGAAATCGGAATCTCTTCAAAAAGCTATAGCTTATTAGCATAAATCGCGACTAGCTCAACACTGTCAAAAGACTCAGCAATGAGTCAACAGTGCCAGTATAATCGTACGTACTAGTCTACACCGGCCGTACGAAGTTTAGTTCGCCGAGCTTTACTGTATAGATCGATCTGGTTACGAAGTTCGAACTGTGATAAATTAATGAGCCAACCAACCAAATGGCGTCAATTGTTAACGCTGTGAAAGTGTAAAAGCTTAAACCGTACTGTACCACTATAAACTAACCTACTTGAGCTCCGGCCGTGAGTCAAGCTCTTCAGCGGCTAGAATATATTGAGTAGGGCCAGTAGGCTACGTCGCTACGATGGTCTCTACCAGGTTTCACTTGATTTAGCTACGTAGTGACTTATTCACTTAGTAGTCTACCAGTATATATATACAGTACTGTACACGAATTCGAATCTTGTACATTTACTGTTAACCCGATGCCGTTGCCGTTGCCTGCCAAATCCGATTCAATCCAATTCAATCCAATTTTCTCCGAACCCGAGGGTTTCAAATTTTCATAAACTATCGGTAGCTCTTGCAATGAAAGATACACGCAAACCATGGTAAAGCTGTGTATACATACTCAGTATTACACATGTGCACAGAGACTCAGAGTGTCGATCGAATTTAAAGTTGAGAGTTTTTCATGTCGCGTGTGAGTGCCGCTATAGCTAGCTCTGCGGCTTCAGTAGGCACGTAGTAGGTACTGTGTCTACGCTACAATTAGTCTACTCAGTGTGCATGTAGAGTCCAATGTCCATATACTTCAGATGGCTCTTTCCAATATTGAAACCACAGGCCCCCATCTCCATTACAGGATTGCGATATGGCTGCAGTAGATAGATAGTATCCATCTGGTAATTTGATCCGATTTCGTTTCATGAGCACAAGTCGCCATGTACTGTACATGTACGTGAATGTAATGATGGATTAGGAATCTCATATTCTGTTTACAGAGTAAACTGGGCCCGGTGAGTCCTTAAGAATTCTTGAAAATCCGTCGAGTAGATCCATTTGGCCATGTCCATACCAAGATGTAACGCGAACGTACGTAGTCATTAGGCACTTCTGAGCCCTTGATGGACTATCAATTATCGGTATGTTACTAGTACGGTAGTGCTTCGTTACTGCTCATGAGCTCAATTGACCGGCCGGCCAATGAAGACATCGATTACTTCTACTTACCACCCTTTGCGGTGTAAGGGCACATCGTCAGCGGTCCATTCCATTCACAAACTGCGACAGGCAATGATCCCTCCCCCGCTAGCTAGATCCTCAAGTGATGATATTCTCTACGGTGCTTATCGTGCCGAAAAATTAGTGGACCAGATTACAACGAGGTTACTATCGTAGGCCGGCAAATGTCACCAATGCCCTCGGTAATTATTGACAAACGGACAAAGTCTATATTTTCAATATCTGGGGTTATTTCGCAGTGCTGTCCTCCCAGTAAACAGTTAAGAGCGAACGGTGAACCGGTTTAGAGATTAACGTTCTCGCCATTGGTTTAATCAGTCCATGGCCTTATGAATCAATAATGCTTGTTGGAAAATTGAAAAAAAGTACACACAGTAGTGGACTACATGAGGCCTAGAGGTCATTTGGAAATTCTTTGATCAGGCCCATTAATTGCAAAAGCGATCATATTGAGAGTACGCGCGGAGATCATAGGTGACCATCCCAAGGGTTAGTGATTCGAATTCTAGGAAGGGAGTCAATTGGCCCAGTGTGCTTTGTATGGGCCCAACATCGATAATATACGTATGCCATACTGAAAAATGAAAAATATACACGTGCAAATACACTGGAATGACCTGTTTTATATGATCCTCTTTGATTTTGGTGCCATATGATTTTTGGGCTTGAAAAATCGCACAACGCATTATTTGAATGAATTATTAGAAGAGCACTTCTCGATTAGTTAGATCTCTACTGTGGTAATAAGCTTATTATGAGGGCATTCGAAATTAATTCAATTCAATTCAGTTCCTGATGCAATTCAGTGATACTTTGTTCTGTGCGCTTCTATGGCCGTCCGTTTGTTGCCTGAATAAACGGTGGAAAAAACCACTGAACCCACTGTTGCTCCTGAGATGTGTCTTTAAAAGGCTTTTTGAGAGTCAAATTGAGACTCAATTAAGTTGTAGAGACGCATGAAATGATGAACTGTATATTTGATTCAATATTCTTTCCAGTTCTCCTAGGTTCTCCATATTATCACTCGAGCCTGGTCTAGCTTGAGTCTGCTAGACTGCCAATTGCACATCTGTGGTTTGTGCACATACATGTACTACTTTCCAAAAGCAGATTTTCATTATTTCGCATTGAATTTTAGCTCGAACATGGCATGGCGCATTGCGCTCATTTCACGGTTCAGGACCCATCAAGATATCACAGCTGAGGAAGCAGCATCAAGACTGCCGAAGTACGACCGACGACTTGGACTAACCAAGCTCAAGGCAGCACCCTCTGTAATCGTTAATTGTAAACGCGAAACCTAATTATGCTGCTTCCCTAGTTAGACGACTGCTCTAAATTCGTGGTTATACGCGTATACCGGTCTACAATAATTCGTCAATTATCAACAAACAAACCAAGAAACTTGACTAGTCTAAAGAAGCCATGCCAAATAAATCTTAGTAGCCCTTTTTCTATTCTGGGAATTCATGGGCCAAAGTTGCTTGGGGCCCGAGGATGCAAAACCCTAGGGCTCATCCGATGAGGTACCACAGCTGAGGCTTCATCCACGACAATTGTTAACAGCAACAGCAACAACAGCTCTACCAACTACGTAGTAGTACCAAGAGTTGACGTTACACTGAAAGTCATGGCAGCGTATTCCTCATACTGTCCTAAACTAGCGAATAGTCTAATGCTCGTAGTAGGCCGACGTCGACTGGAAGTTATCCCCAGACTGGACAGAGCGAGGATCCGTATTTACAGATGCATGCTATCGCGAACCGAAAGGGCAATACAAGGTTGTCCATATACCGGCGGTAGATCAAATCATTGCTCGTCGTTTACCTACAAACAAGGAATACAACTTGCGGTGGTGAGTAACAGTCAATCTCACCCAAATGTCGACGACCAGGCCTTGCTCGCCTCAAATATGGTGGTACCTGTTCATAGATTTACGCTATCCATGCTCATAAATACCATTGCCCAAAGGAACGTAAATGTTTGGTAGCCCATGCGAGGTATGCGGCCATGGAGTCCATATATGCAATCAGCATGTGTAAGCATGAGAACATGTGCGTAAACACGAGAATATGCAGCATTGCAGACTGTTTGTTTTGTTAGCTAGGGTATACGCGTACTACGTACAGTAACGCAAAAACCAAATGTGGGAAATGGACTAGCAAGTAGCCTAGTACCGTAGCAAAAATAAAATGAAATAAAATAAAATAAAAAGACCCTGTATTTGCCGGTGCACCGGCCGGATCTATGGGCAAGTGCGGGCACATCTGGTACACGCTCACTGATCAGATCTACGTGCGTTGAGCATATATCTACTCAAACGGAGTTGAGCGCTCACACGAGCGATACTGCGATAGTATTGCTTGCAAGATGGAAATGTAAAGTAGAGTCTTTAATAGGCCCTCAGCAATCACATTCATGAGCACTGGCCGGCGCTAAGAGCTCACTTGGGCATGACATGTATCCGTTTCAAGCATTACACAGATGAATTACAGGTGTGACATGCGCTAGGTGCGTTACATGCGTTACGCGCGTAACTTTATGATTTCACATATGTGTGAGGCTCTGTGAGCTCTGGCAAACTAGCTCTAGCTGAAATCGCCTGAACTTCCCTGAACCGGGCCTGAACTTCCTGAAGTATTGGTGAAATACTTGCGTAAAATCTGTAAAAATCTGTAAAAATCTGTGCAAATCTGTTAGCGTAAGCTCACAGCTGGCTCGCTCTAGGGTAGGGACTGTAAAAGGCGCTGCTTCCAGTAATGAAATGCACAAAAGCGCGTAAATACGCACAAAGCTTACTCTACGAATATGTGAACGTTGCGACCGTTTGTTTCAGCGATGCATGCAAGTAGTCTAGGCTCTAAGACTTGTATATATTAAAGCTTACCTTTAACTGGACTACTTCAAGTTCAAACTCACTTGACCAACCGCACTCTCAGTTAACTTTAGCCATTGGGGACAGCGACTGAAGCTCACCAAACCGTTGATTAAATCTGCCACCTGGTAGCAGATAATAACCAACGTTCCGAGGTGTCTGTGGATCACACACATTCAATCAATTGCCAAAGCAAGCTCTACCTGGTAATTAACACTGAACTTGTCGTATGCACGGAGCCCAAAACGAGATAGATGCGCAGGAATACTCAACGCTTTTAGGCCTAAATAGGAACAGTGGACGCTTTTAAATATGAAATTATGCACTAGACGTTAAACTCAAATCCTGATTAGGAGATTAGGAAACCATAAACAAAGAAGAAAAGAAAAAACACGAATTTGTAAAAGTGAGCAAGTCTTAGGAAGGTACGTACAGTGTGGTACCTGTACAGTAGGTAATACTCAGCATGAAGTAATTAACAGACCTAGCCTTTATAGGCGCCTACCAATTTATTTGAATAAAAAATAAATACTGTACTGTAAATAAATAAATTTAACGTAACATCACGTGAATTTAAGCCCGGCCGGACACAAATACCCCAGAAAGCCAGCCAATAACGTTTCGATGTTGATTGATTTTAGGTTGAGACAAACCACAAACTTGAAAGACACTGCAGTCAACACCAGCGTAGAGTCTCTGTAAACCTATCATTATAGCAGGGACCAAGACATTTACAACTTCGATCCTTTGCTAACCCTTTCAATAGGTAAGACATGGCTACCTCGCGAGTCGCGACCAGTAACAGCCGACGTTGCGTGCAAAGAATCACCATCGTATAATTGAGTCAATACGTAGCTGGAATATGAGCTCTTATAGCGCGCCTGTTAGAGTCTTAGACTAGCTAGTTAGAATAAGCTTGCAAGTGGATGGTGTATACGCTGGTTGACCAGGACCTTTATTTACTCACAGACACATTTCAGTCTGATGCCGTTTTCAGGGTAAACTTGGGTAAAGTATCCCAATGGATTGCCTAATTGGGAATCATTAGCGGATTCTTTTGTAACGCACTCAGTTAGCTTTTGAAAAGGCCGACTACGTATAGCTAGCGAGATTTAAGGCTCTAGAAGAATTGAAAATTTTGAAAATTTGACTTAACTTTTTTAGTTAGTAAGTTGGTTAAGCTCCTATTAATATTGGTGCTGCTTTTGCTGGTGCTGCTTTTGCTCTAAAGAGACTCCTACATTTGCCTTAAAAAGTAGGTCGCCGAAAGAGAAAAAAGTAGCTAGAAAAGAAATTCGTTTTTTTATTTTCATTTTCAATTTCTTTCAGGAAAATCTTCAGGATTTATTCTTCAGGATACTCTGCAGAAAACTTTCAGGACCGATACTCTTCAGCTTGAATTTCGTGCTATGAGAAAAAAAACAAAAAACAAAAAACAAAAAAAAGCAGAAGGCCGCTCGTTTAACTCATCCTTTAGCTCTTCTTGTATAAGTATTTTACCGTTTCCACCAGTTTTTGTTTATTTATTTATTTATTTATTTTCTATTCAACCATTCCTTTCACTCTCTCGCTCACTCACTCTCTCTTAACTTACATTCCTTCCTTCTTACTTCAAAGTCGTTCATTCACAACAATGCCTATTGCAAGATCCTTCACTCAAAAGCTTGCCAAGCTGGGCCGCACAACTTCTTTCCGAAAATCACCTTCAGACACCCCAAACGACTCTCCCATCACGCCTACCGACGGCAACTGTTCGGACTACTTCTACAGTATCAACTTTGAAGACACTAAAAAGCAACCTCAGCCTTCTCTAGGAGATCGCTTCACATTCAACCCCGAAAACAACACACCCACAATCACCACACTCAACAGAGCTTCCAGTCTGTTAAGTCGCAGATCCAGCAGGTCGCGGCGCAGAGTAGCCAGTGACGCTTCCACAGCATCTTCTTCAAGTGTTTCGACTCCTCTCACAACTCTTCCTCCCATGAGCTTTTCTCCTTCGCCGTCACTCTCATCGTTTCCAGCTACACCTGGAAGCCTCCACTCCAGTAGCACGAGCACAGACTGCGAGAGCGTGGTTTATACAGACTGCGCCCCACCGTTGACGCCTAGCAGAGGATTCTTCAACAGACACAGAAATAACCTGAGTAACGGTTCAAGCTGTTACTCAGCGCAGCATAGCTTAAACAGCTGTCCTGAACTGTCCAAACCGTGCAACATTGTCAGCGAAGAAGAAGAAGCCGATATGGTCGCCATGATGATTCTGGAAAAGGTCAGCGCCAAAGATTACACCGATGAACTTGACACTTGCTTTACCTAAAAAAACACTTTCCACTTGTATGCTAATCGCCCATGACAACCACACAGCAACCACAACAACAACTTTTGATATGATTTTATGATATATTACCGACGCTCTTTAACTTTCTCCTCCTCCTCCTAAAAAGGAATCCTCTCTGTACTTGTTACTAGTAATGGTGAGTGTGCTAGATTCACTGCGGATCGCACACAAACAAACCATATAATAGCAGCTTGACGAAGTGCAGCAGTGGATTTTTCACATTCCTATAGACTTGATGAATTTTTTTATTTTTTATTACTTTGAAAAAAAGACAAAAACAAAAACAAACAAACCCGAAAAGTGCGAAAAAGTGCGCAGTGGAATTTTTTTATTTTAGAATTATTTTCAACCAATAATATGACTTTTTTTTTTCTTCCTTCTTCTTTTCCGCAGTCAAGCAATATTGTGGCAGTCTACCGGTAGGTGGCGACTTGTGGGTTCCGACGGTGCCATAGGAGGGGCACCGGTGTCGATTTGTAAAACTGAGTAAAAAAAACACTTTAGTTTGGTCAATCGATTTTAAATATGACGCGTTAATATTTGTCGCATTAATATTGTGGCGTCAATGGTGGCATCACTGGTGGCATTTCTGGTGGCATCACTGATTATATGTATGATCATCGATGGGATCCATGATGAACTATCAAAAGAAACAGCAGCTAGCAGCGTATACAAGCTAGGCAGAGAGTGAGTCATGGAAGAAAAAACCAAGAAAAACTACAAAAAGCGCGTTTTCTGCTCATGAGCGGTGGCGTAAACAGTCCTGAGCTCTGGTTTTACATGTGTTGCTGACTTTGAACCTCGGCCAGTGACATTTTGCATTCATACCAGTATGTCAAGCAAGTTAACATGGCAAATTTACATGGACATGGGCTATGAATCGCCTGCAAGTTAGCTACAACACAGCACAAAACGTTACGCAGGCGCATTAAGTTTGAAAATTGTAAAAAAGGGTTTTACTCTGGATTCTAGATCTCGACACTTAATCTATAGACTACGTAGCTAGCTACCCTGGAATCCTGGATAGCTGCAGATATATACACCTGGAGGCTGGAGATCAATCAAGGACCGGTACCAATACACTAAAGCTAAAGCTTCTGCACAATTAGACTTGTCCAAGGTAGCTAGTTTTGGGACAGTCCGCGAAGTGTCTCAAGTTACGAGATCCCTTGCTTCCCCACAGCTAGCAAATTACTATGGCACGTTGCAGTAACGGTTGTACTACGTTCTATTTTCTTGTGTATGCTAGCAAGCTTTGAGGTAGCGTTGTTGACTTGTACTTTGGAGTCTCGACTGAGAAGAAGAGTCTAGACTAAGAAGAAGGGGGTCAAAGTACTGGTACCCGTTCTTTTCGACTCTTACTAGACTACTTAGCTAACTGTCCAAAAATCGGACGTCGACAAAGAAATAGGACTTGAGCGTAAACCATGTATACAGTACATGTAGTGACTCGTAGTCTACTCTATAGCGGAATAATTATTGTGTTAGATTAAAAGTTGTGCAAGTTCACTCAATTAATGGTGCGTGAAATAGATATCGCTACTCGAAATTGCTCCGAAAGTGTCAAAAGTTTTAGACATTGAATAGAATTTTATCAGATAAAGTTCAAAAAGAACCTGAAAAGAGAAGGAATATTTTCAACATTCGAATTATTATCATTTAACCGGTGCACGAAGTTTAATAACACAGAGCTTAAAGTTCCAGGCCATACTACGTACTAATACAGTACAATCATACGTACGACGTCTATAATACCGACACTCTATGACGGACTCTATTTGGAGTCTTTTAAATCGCGACCATCTGGCTAGTCTATAAGAGCTCTAGAGTTATCTAGAGAAAGCAATTGGAAAAAGGAAACAGATTTACAATTTGGGATCTTTGAAGTACTTTGACGGTCAGGGATGTATGATCAAGACATATACATATACGCACCTCGGCCGGCTTAAATTAAGTAGACTAGATCAGACTCTATAGCTAGACTATCTAAGCTAAGATCTTGCCTAAAGTTGAACAAGATTCAAGGTTCAAGACTTGAAATTCCCGGTTTTTCGGGACTTTTTTTCAGTTTCTCTCATTCAAAATGCATGCATAGCATACTATAGTATAGTAATAGTACTGCTGCTGCTTGTATTGTATATATATTCTAGAATCTAGGCTACTAACTACACTGAGAGGTCGTTCATAACTCTAAGTCATTTTAAATTGTAATGCCGCGCCAGCAAACTGGCTAGACTAGCTATGACCGACCTAGACCGGTAGTGTTCGTTAGAATAGCTACTACATATGACAGTTTGCTTCAAAACAGCACCACCGGTCCCAGTTCTCAATTTACGCAACGTACGGTAACGTCGCATTTGATTTTCGGGCCGTCAGGGAAGCATTGACAGAAACGGTAGCTAGAGACGAACGTTCGAAGAGAAAAAGCAACATGAAAGTTGCGATAGAGAAAGTACTAACAGAACAATATCAATTGATAGAGAAGCATGTGTACTGACAGCGAATTAATATTCTCAAAAGCTGTTAGTAGAGAACTGCCAGAACTTCTACTGTAACTAACAGTTTGGCATTAATGACGCGTACCACACAGCCATTAGTATAGATGGCCACGAAGGCCTACCGATATGTGTTTCCAACAATTTCCAGCAATATTAATATTGAAGCACGACTGGTAAAATATAAAAATTTTGAAAAGAGAAGGGTTCGAGAGCTGCAGAAAACGGTACCCTGATTATGAAGTGAACCAATTTCAAACCTTACTCAGTTCAAGGGTCAGTTGTGCCAAATTGCGTGCTGCAGAGATCAATTTGAATACAGTAAAGCTGTAAGTTAGTGCCTGTAACCGCGGAACAAGCGTAAAACAAACAGGGCTACAGATCTGGAATATCACAGGAAGCGAGGGAGCTCTTAACCAATGTATAGACTATATTGAATCATTGGTTACGAAGGGTGGAAGGTCTTGAGTCCAGGACTCCAATGTATGCGTATATTGCAATTGCGTACAGACTGACTGCCTACGCTAGCTCTAGTCTAGGATAGTGGCTTGAAATCAGGTTGCACAACTGTTGCAATGAAGCAGCAGTTAACTTTTCTTGGAAGTTTCTGGGCCTGGAAGCAATATGTAATAATAAAAGGATTTATTTGAAAAGAGAGTCATGCATATGGTTTTGATACGACGACTATATGTAGACTACGTATATTCAGTAGTCTACTATAGCTAATTTATGAATATTGTTATCACTCTTTTCTTAGTGTGAAATTACAATGTGTCGGCTGGACTAACTAAGCTTACAGTCCCAATTGGGGTTCTTATCTGCTACTTTCAATTTCTTTAAGTCTCAATTTGCCTTGTTGGCCATAGTTTATTTGACCAATATTGACTCTATTTGTTCTTTTTAGTCTGTGTGTATTCAGACCTAGGATGCTTTAGTTGATCACTATACTCACAATTGGATATCGCTGTCTTAGACTTTTCGAAGCGAGAGACTAGACTAGTAATAGCTCACTTACAAATTACAATAGTTAGGCTAGCATTTTAAACTAGCCTAGGTCTAGTACAGTGCTCGAACACTAAGACACATTATATCTGTAGGGAAGCATTCATTTGGTGGGGAAATTTAAGTATCAATTAAAGCAATGCATGATTTTAACCCCCCGGATTTAAAGATTTCAAGGGCTTCTCAGGGATTACAAGGCTTTCGGGCTCAATGTCATTTAAAATATCCTGACCCGAGATATCGATAAAATCATCACCTGTGGACCGTGGCCATTGGCTAGGACGCGTGTTACAATATTACCATGCACATGCACGAATATACTGCAGTAGTCTAGTCTAATGAGGCCGCATGTATATCTTTACTTCAGCTAAATTTGGTGTTCTTAAGATGAATAGCTAGACAAGCTAGACCTACGTAGTCCTTTAAGCCTGTCTCGGTTACTTTTACAAGCTGAATGCGCACAAATACGTTCTTAAGAAATATTTATACATAGTCTTCCTAGGCTTCGAAAATACAATCATTATTAAAATTGGTGGGATAAAAGTCAGAAATTGAAACTAATTCGGAAGACTTATTTGACTTAGACTATAATAACGCTCGGCTTTTTTTGGCCTTTGCGCGCCATGGTTGTTTGGTTCGATCGGCCTACTGTACCCACGGACCACAGATGCAGACCAATTGCACATGGAAAACAGACCCTGAAGGCTGAAACTACTTTAGTCTGTCAGACCATAGATCTAAGTAGACTACGTAGGCTGGAGTCCGGACCCTATAGATAGATTTTCTAACCCAGCAGCACTCGGCGAGTCGGCTTAGTAGCTTGCACATGAAAGTTCTGAAAAAAGTCAATCAATCAATTGTTGAGTTCCAAGACTACTACAATATAAACTAGAACACCTGCGACGTAAAAGAGTCTGGGCTAATTAAAAGCCAATTGAAGTTTAAAGAACTAAAAAGCCAAAGAGCTAAAGAGTCGAAGAGCTTGTCTAAGGAACTGTTTTCAAACTATAGAATAAATACCACATAGCTAGACACTTTTTTCCATTATAAAAACGTGTACAAGTATAAACCTCTCATTTTCGACTCGAAACCATGTAGTTTAGGTAATTTCTGGCACTGACAAAAGAAGGTCAATTGAAATATTAAGGCTATAGCCTAGCGAGCCAGTTTGGGGTTGCGTTAACTTTGAGTAAGACTTTTGCCGAATCATATGTTGGCCAACATTATTGACATGACGCTGCTGTTCTAACATATAAGGCGTTTCTCTTGTTTTGATCTCTACGCTCTAAATATGATTACTTAAATTAAGTATCTACAGCAAATTTACAAAATACAGTATACCGATGTCAATGAATTTGCCAACAGGCTCAGCCGCTCAGGTAAATTCTAGTCTCCAAGATTGGATCCCTAAAACATTAAAACTTGATCTTGCAATCACGCGCTAGCTGAAGTCCTGATTTTGGTGCTTTCCTGCAACCTCCGTAATTCATAATATTAAGCAGTGTTTTTTTAGATCAATTGATCTTCAGTCGGCTGTAGAAGCTAGAGCCAGCCAGCGATAGTTTAAATCCAGCTTTAAAGTCAGTTATAGCGTGTTCCTTGTACGCACACTTTAACAGCTGAATGAATTTAAGTATTCCTTCAAAAATTTGTTCTTCATTAACTAGACAACGTAATTTATAATTGCAACGCGTACAGTACAGAAGAGTCTGGGTAAGCTTTACAGTTGTTGTACCTAAATTGGGACCGGTCTGGACGGGGTTGGACACGTACGTAGCGATAAACTGCAAATAAACTAGCCTAGTTACTGCTACTAGACTACAAGAAAGCTGCCAAGAAAAAAAAAATTAAGGGAAAATTCAAGATAAAGATGTGGGAACAAAGGTAAGAACTTGGTTTGTAAACGAGCATATATAATTGCAAGTTGCAACAGTTGGACCGCATCGCCGTTGTCTGCTGGAAAAACTTGACCAATGCCGAAAGTGAAAAAGCCTAAGCTTTTGATACAGTTTGTTGGGGTAGCGGGGTAGAAAATAGACGTACATGAGCTATACCTGCTATACTGTAATCAATAGTTAATGGTTATCAGAGATTTCAATGAGCAAGCTTAATGATATAGCCAGAGGCCCAAAGCCACTAGACTACGTAGCAAACCAGTGATTTGATTTGGTTAATCAACTGTTGAATCATATTCACATCAAGATCAGGATCAGGAGATGGCTTGTGAAAAAGAAAAATATGGGAGATAATGCTTTATCAACATCAGTTGTAGAAGGCTCTGAAGCACATAGTCTATAGACTACTCAAGCTTGGCGACATGGAAACAACTTTAACTGTAATGTTGGAAAAACTGTTGACTGGAAACAGGATTCCCGGCACTACATCTCGCTCTTTTCAGAATTGCAATAGTTTAATTTGAGCCTAGGTTAACTTGCTATTCTGTCGTTTCAGTTTTACAGCAGTATACATACTATGTATACAGTAGACTGGATATTAGATATTTGCCAAATTACAATAGTTCAAGCCAAAGGATAAATCAGCAATACTTAAGCATGGGGGTTGTGAAAACAAACTCGATTAAAGAGGTTGGTGTTGATTCATTCTGACAGATGATGGCTCAGTTAGACTACTTGTCATCGTTTATATACTAGTACAACCAGTTAGTTAGTATCCATTCTTTTGCAGCGCTGCTATCATTAAACATAGCCTACTAATCTATATTAATACACGACAGAAACTATTTTAGCTGTTTGAAATCCATTGGAGTTATCAAATTGATCTAGATTTGCCTACCAAACTGGGTGTGGATCACAAACTCAATCGTGACTAAATAATTACTAATCACACTCTCAGCCAAAATTTAATATTTGAGAAATTGAAAAAAAAACTTCTCATTAACTTGACACACACGATGATTGACTACCGAAAAGCCTTAGCTCTGGCACCTATGGTAAGCATATTTGGAGTTATTTAATTGCCACAGACTTGGGGCACGAAGTTAACGGGCCCTAGGTGCGAGTCAGTGAACTCCCCATAAGACTACTTTCGCTCAAACATGGAGCTGATCTCGTATGGGGTAAGAAGAATCTTCAAATCACCATCAAAATCAAGTCGTTTTTATGCTAATAATACACGTACAAAAAGGACCTGAAATCGTCGATAGAAAGATAGTCTCCTGCCGACGTGTCTGGAATGGTAAGTCTTAAAAGTGTCTTCTATGTCTCTGGCTAACGCGAATATCAAGAAAAAATCAAATGTGTAGAGTTCCTTGAAAAAGGCGACAAGCTTGTATTCCGAACCTGCCCAGAGCGAGAGAAAGACAAGCTCGTATTTCAGCTAGGCACTGCTTCTCCCGAACTTGCTGTTCAAGCCGCCAAAGTCGTAGCAAACGACGTTTCTGGCATCGACGTCAACTCCGGGTGCCCCAAACATTTTTCAATCCACGCTGGGATGGGTGCCGCACTTCTCCGAACCCCCGACAAACTTGTCAACATCCTCACCGACCTCGTAACCCAAGTAGGCGAGCCTTACGGAATCTCAATCAGTGTAAAAATCCGGCTGCTCGAGTCCGAGGCCAAAACTGTCGAGTTGGTGGAACGGCTCGTCCAAACTGGTATCAAGAACCTGACACTGCACTGCCGTACGACACCCATGAGGCCAAGGGACCCGGCTATTCGCGACGATGGGCAGCTTGCCAAAGTCGCTTCTATCTGCCATAAGGCGGGCGTTACATGCCTTGTTAACGGCGACGTACTGGGTCGCTTCCCGGACTTGGCCGACCTGCGCTCAAAATACGGAGTCGACGGCGCCATGATTGCGCGCGCCGCAGAATCCAACCCATCCTGTTTCAGTGCCACTCCGCTGCCTTGGTACGAGATTGTCCACGAATACATGGATTTATGTGAAGAGTTCAACAATCATGTCACGAATACCAAGTTTTGCATGCAGAGAATGATTCCTGGAAAGTCGAGAGTGTTTCAAAAAGTGGCAAGCTCGCGGTCCATGGAGATGATTAGAGAGGCTTTGACGGGTGCGACAAAGGAGGATGACAAGTTGATGCCGAAAAAGGGGCCATCGCCAGCTGATACGCAGGCAATTAGGGCAGCAGCGGTCGCTGCTGCTGCTGATGCCGCCCGTGCAACTGTAACTGCTTTGGATGCCACTGCAACTACTTCGACTGCCACTCCCTCGACTCCCTCGACTGCTACTCCTTCGGCAGCTACTCCTTCGACTGCTACTCCTTCGACTGCTACTCCTTCGACTGCTATTCCTTCGGCAGCTACTCCTTCGGTAGCTACTCCTTTGGTAGCTACTCCTTCGATTGCTATTCCTTCGGCAGCTATTCCGTCGACTGCTACTCTTTCGACTGCCATTCACTCGTCTACCACTGTTATTACCCCTGCACCCTCTACTGAAGTAGCCGATTCTCACATCAACCAAGAAAACCCGTCTAAGCGAACTGCTACACCTCCAACTTCGCCTGAAACCAAACGTTTGCAAGTGTCTGTATGAGTTTCTGCTTCATGTCATTATTAAAAGATCTACGCAACATATTTATTAAAAGTAACCAATTTCAAATGTTTTTACCTACACTGTAATTGTACATGATTGATCTATAGGATCCGGAAATGAAAAAAGGCCATGCGTGAGAATAAATATGAAGTAGGTATTGTCTAGTCGTCGCGGTTAAACCTTGTCAATGGGATGCTCTCGATCTCTTTCGGGTTCATGTAATACTCCAGGTCATTATACTCGTTATCATCGAGGCTATCTAGCTCTTCTTGATAATAGTTGGAGCCTGAAGATACAAACCCAGTCTGTTGGCTTGGCGTTCTGGAAGAACTCGCTCTAACATTAGAAACAGCACTAGCAACAGGAACAGTAACAGCAGCACCAACACCAACACTAACGCCATGCGGATCCGACGACGGCGCACCAGAAGAAGAAGACGGCGACGGTGTAATATACGGGTTAACCGAAATCATATCGGACCTCATCAAGGTGCGCTGACTCCTCCTATACCTATACTGGCGATCCAACAAGACATGCTCATTTAGCGCATTACTCTGAGCCTGCTCAAAAAGTTCTCTATTAATCGGGAACCAAGTTCCATCTCCCAGCAAACTGCCCTTGGGATGGAACGGGAGAAACCAATGGTACGGCTTATGGCCAAGAATCTGGCCCAGATTCGCCTTTATGCTGTGTAGATCAAACACGTTGCCTATAGTGGCGGATGTCGGTGGCATACTGTACCGAAACGAACCAGCGGGCAACAACGTTCGGTATCGCACAACCTCCAAGTTTTCCAAAACCGTTTCGTTGCGGGCCGCGAGGTACACGCAATAGACAGCAAAGGCCGAAACGGCGAGACCCAAGACGACGGTGACTACCAGCAGTGCAATCCACTGCATGGGGACCGCACCAATGGCACCGGGGGTCAGGATTTCGTTTGTGATCGGGTCCCGGTACAAGCGTACCCACAGCGCATATGTAGTGGTGCAGGCCACAAAGTCGCAGAGGAGACTGCCGTAGGCGACAAACAGAATGAAGAATTTGTGGTTGCGGAACCCGATGCATGTCGAGAACCAGGGACAGTGGTGGTCCATTCGGAGGATGCACCGACGGCAGGAGGAGCAGTGGTGAGTGCGGTCGGGTTTGTAACAGAAGCATTTGTTGCAGTACCGCATGTGGCCATTTTCTTTCGCGGTGACGTTGTGCTCAACGTTGGGCGGTAGCTGTGGGAATGGTGCTCGTGGCTGTGTAGAAGATGAGGATGATGCCGGTATTGGTTCTGTTGAAGATGGTGACTGTGCTGATGCTGATGGAAAGGCCGACGCAGATGATGACGGTTGCAAGTGTTGCAATGCAAGCGGAATTGCAAATCCAGGGACTTCCAAGGGACTTCCAGGGCCCTGAAAGATGGTTTGAAAGTAGGAGAACATGGCAAATGCATAGAGCAGTGTCCCGATGGTTATGAAGAGAATTCGTGGAAACGTACTATAAAAGAGCACACATAGCGCAATGTGCGTGTAGATACCCCAGAGCGCAAGCAGATTGACGCCTACACGAGGGAAATACGTGGCGATAGAGCAGCATAAAAGCTGGCAAAACCTCGCTGACATGGTCGCGATTTCATGTGGAAAAAAGAGTGAGTGTTTGTGGTGATTTTGTCTGCAAATTCTGAAAATTTATTATGTACAAAAATCTAAGTCCTCCTACTATTATTTCCCCCGTTTCCGTTTTCCTCAGTCTTACTCAAAAACCGCCCTCTTCAGGCCACACCAGACACCCGCAGCACCCGTCATCAGCGCCGACGTAATGAGCATAGCCTTAGGTCCCTTCGTACACTTAAACAGGGCACCCGACAGCGCACCCGCCGCCAGCGAGTTTGTATAATCATGCTTTCCTCTAGCATAGCCAATAGTTGAATTGACTCCATTGTAAACCAAGGCGAGCACACCTGCCGAGTTACCCAGGAACGGGCCACGTCGCGTGACCGCGTTAAGAATACTGTTTAGTCGCAGCTTGGCGCTCGCGCTGGCTGGCGTGTTACGCAGACCCTCGGCGAAACCGTAGGCGCCACCGGCTGCGAGCCCCGTCAGGTAAACGGATCCTGTGCCGTAACTGAGATCGTCCGTCCAGTCTTTAATGGGGATGACACCGTGCGCACCCGGTAGGTCTGTGATCAGTTCGTCTTCGATGCTGAGGTACTCCAGGTCGCGGTCGAGTCCAGCGAGAGGATGCAGTTTGGATGCATCAATGGGCGTGGAGAGAAAGGAGGAAACGTCTTGCACTGAAGCAGGGTCGAATGCAAAAGTGACTTCCTGAGTCGGAGCAGGAGTCTCCTGGGAGTTAGAACCGCCGAATAGCCAGGACATGATGGTGATGATGGTGGTGAGAAATGGAGGGTGAAGGTTGGTTTAATTGGTTTAAAAATGACTATATCGTGGAGATAAAAAAAAAAAAAAATTTCAACCAAAATAAAAAAAAACGAAAAAAAATTAAAAATGCTTCCAAAATATTCTACCCTAACCACCTAATTTAATAACCATCGGCCGCTCCTCGCTTACGCCAGAAGTCACTAACAGCATGAATGAGACGTGTTTTGGGGTCGATATAGATGCCGTTCATGGCTGTCATGGGCCTAGAGCGTGCGACACTGTGGCCACGGGCCTTCAGATCTTCCAAGACCTGCTCCGGCCCGTCCTCCTCAATGTACGCTACGTCTGGGAGCAGCTGATGATGAAGCCTAGGCTGCGCAATGACATCTAGCAAGCTGTTTCCATACTTTAGCTTTCGCAATATGGCCTGAAATACCGCTGTTGAGATCCTCGAACCACCCGCCGCGCCAATGACAAACTCGGGTCGGCCGCCATGCAGTCCCGAAATAATGGTGGGCACGCAGGACGACAAGGGCCGCTTGAACGGAGCCACGTAGTTGTAAATAGATGGCTGCAGTTCGAATGCATTCTTGGTTGCGGGGATGGAAAAGTCGTCCATTTCGTTGTTGAGCACAATCCCGGTTTTGGGGTCAGCGATCAGTGCGCCAAATAGGAGGTTCACGGTCGTGGTCATGGATACAGCCATGCCGTCTTGGTCAATTATGGAGAAGTGGGCCGTCCCGTGGGGTTCGTTGGTTTCGTAGGCAGGGTCGTAGTCTTGCCACGGGTGGGTGTGGTGGTCCGACACGTTTTTCCGAATCTTGCGGGCCCATTCTTTGGTCATGAGCTCCTCAATGCGTTCCGTATTGTCTTGGTCGACGACGTCTCCGAGCTCACTGCGACCGGCGCCCATCCACTTCATGGCTTCAATCATGCGCTGCGTGGCTATGGGTGAAAAGTCTTTTTGCTTGATTTCATCTTTAAACTCACTCATGAGGTTCAATCCAAGTATCAGGACAGGACCACTGGCGGGGTTTGGTGCCGTGATGACCTCGCGACCCATGAACTCCGTCTTGAGAGTGTCGGTGATTTTGACCTTGTAACTGGCAAAGTCCTTTAAAGAAAGGATTCCGCCCGTTGTCTTTATCATATTTACAAGGTGCGGGGCAATAGGTCCCTCCGGATCATAAAATACAGCTGAACTGCCATTGTTGGCAATAAGCTCCAGGGTGTTTGCAAAGTTTGGTCTAAACGTTTTGTCTCCACGCTGCACCGGTCGCAACGATCCATCATCAGCCTTCGTGAACAGCCAGTCGAACAGCTGCTCACTCCTCTGGGCCCTCAATATTTCGACTGCAATACCTGCTGCTCTTTCCAAGGGCTCTTCCACTGAGAACCCACCCCTGTTGAGCTTTATGACTGGATCAATGAGATCACGCCACGCCAACTTTCCACTGGAGTACATTTGGAACGCGGCATCCAATCCAGCAAGTTCTCCTGGGACACCCACAGCGAGACCTCCCAATTTCGAGAGCAAGGGCATATTGTCGTACATGTGCTTATCAGCGAGGGCGGGCGCCACTTCCCTAAAATTGAACGCTTTCGAAGTTCCGTTTGGGTGGCGCACGACCATGAACCCTCCACCGCCGATTCCTGAAGAGAAGCTGTTGATTGATCCAATACAGAGTGCAGTGGTCACTGCGGCATCCACGGCGCTGCCGCCTCGCTTGAGGATTTCGGTTGCCAGAGTAGAGCAGTATGGAACATCACACGCGACGGCAGCGCGATTGGCGATGGTCAAGTGGTCTCGAGTGGGGTTTGTGTCGTCGGTGTCAAAATCAAGTTTATCTAGAAATAGGTGTGTACGATCCGTGTGCAATTGGTGGTTTAGCAGGTCCTGTTGGTGCCGTTGGAAGGGGATATAGGCGCAGACAGAGCGATATGAATGGGAAAAATTCGAAAACCCCGCGCGAAAGATAACAAGGCCTGATATGAGAAGAAGTATGAGGGCGGATATCCTTTGGCGCTTTTGTTTTGATTTTTTCAAGGCCGCGACGTGATGATAGTCCCTTAGGCCATTCGGAGGAGGTAAAGTGTCGAGATATTTCATTATAAATTGACAAGCGGTAGCTGTTCAAGATGCTTCATGTGCACAGAATGTCATATGAATTCAGTAGCAAAGATTCAGTTGAGAATGAGAAAGTTGCTGGTGAATTTATAAAAAATTATGAGTTTATGAATTTTGAATTTTGAGCTTATCAGCGCCATCTTAAGCCTGTAAATGGGTTATCGGTCGTGGACTCGTGGCTAATTCCTCCGCTTTTTTTGAGTGTTTGAGTGGCTGTTAACAATTGCTGCCACCCATTTTTTATTTTATTTTTTGGTTTTTTTGTGTTTAAGTCCGTAACTTTTGTTGTAACTTCTGTTTACCGCCACAGACCTAGAAGTCGCAACAAAACTTAAACTACGCTGGGGGTGGCTAGTGCAGGCAGAATTTATACGTAATTAACGGCAATTGAAGTCACCGTTAACTCCAGCAGCAACGAATTTATCGGTCAGCGAATCTTAATTCAGCGTTCTAAGAGCGAAAGGAATGCCAATGGACTTAATGGACCCAGCTCAGTTGACACGTAATAATAAAATGGAACAAATGTAACAAACTAAGGTTAACGTTCGTAAAGTGTGAACATGTACGTACTAGTAACGGAGACAATTGAGATCCATGGCAAAAACGGTATACCAGGCAAAGTAGTGCAGGGTTGAGTCTTCGTACCTGACCTGCCCATGCACATGTTCAGTGAATAAGCTTGTACTGTACTTCATGCCTTATTTCTTCATTTACAACAAATATCTGGACTCATCGCCTCCATCGTGAGGTCCGCCCGTAATTACACGATACATAGCAATTAACCTCAAGACAAGACTACAGTCTTACACTACGTAGTCTCTGTGTTACAGTAGTACTAGAACTCGTCATTCAATGCAAACTGTTGGCCATCTGTACTAGATCTAGACCTATATACTATATACAGTATTATGTTACAATCGTAAAAATGCAAAGGCTTCAACGTCAACTGTTAACGTTCAACCCAATCGTCAAACGTCAAACTCTTTCTTCCCCATTTCTTCTTCTTTCGATCTCTAGCTCCCTCGTAAAAATGTCCCCCGCTACCCATGCACACCCTCCAAGCATTAGCCGAACAAGACTCTCGCCCGTCAAGCTCCCAATCGCATACAACCCCGGACCTAGCCTCAAGTTGTATCCCGGGAGCTCGGCACAGCTTTCTCGGTAATCATTCACGTCGTAATCTTCGACGCTAACGCTGCTCGCTGCGCTGCCATCTATGCAGCTATCGGAACAGCATTCGCATGCTATACTCTGGTCGTCACAACAGGTGCTGCTGCTGCTTGGAGTTGTTTCTGTTGTTGGTGCTTCCGCTGTACACATTACCCCGGATGTTGCTGGATTAATGGTATTCAATGTATCAGAGCTCGAAATATCAGATCCAAGCTTGAGCTTGAGGTTCAAACTAGAATTAGACTTGTTCAGAGCTAAATAAGGCGACAGAGAGGTTTTTGAAACCGCATCCAAATTAAACTCCTCAGTACTATCTTGAGGAGATAGTATTAAATCGGCACGCGGGGTGCTGAAGCCAACCAGCTTGCATACATCAGAAGAGAGGTACGCTAGGGATCCTGAACGGCCCGTGCAGAGCTTAATTTGAGAAACGTAGCGAGTAACGAGCTTTCCTGATTGAAGTTCTAGTGTTACTTTCCCACTGGGGGACATTTCAATGATGCTGCAGTTGGGAAGACCTTCGTAAGTGCTAGTTTTCTTGAAAAAATCAGGAATCATAGCCTCTCCTCCTTGATTCTTAACATACTGCTTCATGAGACGGTAGACCCTTGAATATTCCGGATATGTTTCCCTCGAGAACCTCCGCAAGGGTCCTGGGTTATCGTCAAACCAACGGTACAAGTGGACTACATGAACGTTAGAATGCAATGCACAGTGATTAACAGCTTCAGCAGCTGAGACGCCAGAACCAAGAATGAGAACAGTTTGTTGCGAGGCTGGCGGCGGCGGATTCAAGGGCATGATGATTGAAGGTTCCATAGTGGTAATTTTACGAAAATTGTCGGGAGGGGCCACTATGGGTATGTTTGTATCGCTTCGAAATAGCTGAACACCAGTAGGCAGCAATGCAGTCTCGTAGGAATTGTTTAAAAGAGGACAAATCTTTTCTTTTCGTCTAAATATGTCTTTCAACGGCTTTTCAAAAACTCCTGATGCCAGTACCACTAGCTTGGAGTCAAGGGTATGTTTGCTTTTGTCGGTCAAGTCAACGTAGGTAACCTTATATTGAGATGATCTGGTCAAATTACACACATTTGATGACTGGAGACTCACTGAGGTGACCACTGTATTTGATCTAAACGACTGCATCAAGTTCATTTTCTTGGGGTATTCACCATAGTATTTTGCAATATCGCCTCTTTTTGGTCGAGCAAAGCTCAAAGAGCCATCCAAGGAGTGCTTGGAAGAGTGAAAAAACTCCGTAAACGAGTATCCAGGCAAACTCAACATTTCTGCGTAGCTTAGTGACTTTTCTTCAGAGTCATCGGGAGTATTGCCCGACGACCATTGGCCACCAGGAAATGGGCTCGAGCCCAGAACTACATGTGGGATAGCCAGGCTCTCATGATTTACCCATTGAATACGAGTTTCCTTTGTTTCGAAGGAAGCGAAAGATGCCTCATCCGACGCAATGAGAGCATCAAACAAGAGACTAGTGGGGCTAGTATTGGCGGAAAAAAAGGAGGAATAGCCCAATTCAATGTAGTTGAGAATTTCGCCGTCACGTACAGCGTCTAGGAGCGAGGGGGAGTGGATGCCGGTTTTGTCGTAGGAGAATGGAAGGAGGAGAAGGTGGAGCATGCGATCTGGGTGCGGGCCATGTTGGGTATGAGCGTCATAGTAAGGAACGTTTCCGTGAAGAATAAAAGAGAGGAACAGAGCAGAAGGACCATTACCTAGAGGAGTTAGTTGAGAATATAATAAAAAGTAGAAGTAATAATTGGCACATAAGACCTACCAATGACAGTAAGTGGGCAGATAGACCCAACGTCTGGTGCAAACTCCATGAGACTTTGTTAAGGAAAGAAGAAGGAGGAGAGACAGAAGGAACTCAGAGTGATCATGAAGGTGTCGGTGTCTGATATCGGATCCAACAATAGCGGATATAGGACGGTATTTAAATTTATTTATTCCGTCGTCGTTGCTTGTTCGTTGGTCCGCCGGGTCTAGTTGGATTAGTAATGTATGTTGGTAATAATAATAATCATAAAATAATAAAATTCACGGGCTGAAAGCTCATTTGAAAGATGCCTCGACTAAGAAAAATTAATGAAGCAGCAGCGAATGCTCGAGAGTCCAACACGATATTAAGAAGCAGACTGCAGACCAGGGAAGAGAAAAAATAGAAGAAGGAAGAAAATTTAAAACATCAGAAAAACAGCTTTAGAAAAGAAAAAAAAAGAGTTTGAAAAGAGAAAAATAGAGAAATTTTCCTTCACTGTCAAAAAAGACCAAAAAAATAATACTGTACTATAATAATGATTTACTATGAAGTGGCTTGTTCCAGTAAAATTGCCACAATAGGATAAACGTGGGGCTAGGGCTAGGTTTGTT